>CAXIVR010000001.1:224970643-225017079 GCA_964035755.1 Teleogryllus oceanicus | reverse complement strand
ATTGTTTTTATTTTACACGAAATTGCATGTTTAGGTGAGTTACTGCATGATATTGCACATTTTAGGTAATTCTGCCTGAAAATTGCACATTTTTGGGTTTTACTGGATGAATTAGCAAGATTAACAGTTATACTGCATAAAATGTTATTTTATTGTAATCATCTTCTAATTTATCTTTTTAAAAGTTTCATTTAAGAAAAAATATTTTATGACATAGCACTGCATTTGGTAGATCTGTGAAACATGAATGCCATTAATGTGTATCAATTTTGCATTTTGTAACCTTAGAATTAGCATCTGTATCTTTCATGATGCCTATTGCCAATTAAATATTATTGAATTATTGCAGAAGGGAAAGGTCCACGGCCTGTGGTTGCACCCACTCAGCTTAAGCATGTTCTCGGTCTATCTTCCCAATCGGAAGATATATCAGTTTTGTCAGTTTTTTCCAAACTTTCCAACACGAGAATTAGTCACATTTGAACAATACAGTGTAAACAATATGTACATACTTAATTCTAGGCATTCGCCTGGAATATAACATTCATTATACAAAACAAGTTGATAATGGATTAACTGGGGTTTTAGGTTACATAACACTGTTTTGAAAAGTCTTGATCTTTTTATTGAATGTTTTTGTACATTTTGGTGTATTTACTGCAAGTTTTAGAGAGTATGAAATACTGTATTAAAATCCGGTCTTTAATTATGAGCAGTGTAATATATATTACTTTCAGAATTCTTTCGAGATATCCTTATGAGTTTGGTTCTAAGATATGTTGTCCTTTCAAGAAATCTAAATTTACACAAACAATGATGAAGAAATGCTTAAATTAAATATGTTAAAGTCACGAACAAATTATTAATATATAAATCATTATTGTATTAATAGTTTAAGTCATGAACAAATCATGATCAAGTAAAGAAATTGCATTATGAAATTTGTAATTAATTTTTGCAAATACTTCAATTTTAATATTTTATGCTTATGACCTAACAGGTCTCTTTGAAATGTTTGCTATTAAAAAGTCGTGTTTTAGAAGAGGTTTTTATTTGAAAGGCTTTATTTGCAGGTCCTCTGATAATATGCTAATTAAAATATTAGTTTACATACATCTATGCATAGGGTGTAGAATTGGAAAAAAACTTCATTACATTTGTATGAAAGTGAAAAAAAAGCCTGATGATTATTATCTGACACACGATTTTTTCAAAGGACAGAAAAGTTATTAATTGTGCATAGGTTATTAAGAAATAAGAATGAATTGAAATATTGCTCAACATCTAATGCCGCAAAATAATGGCTTTCAGTACTATAAGGTTCTTTCTCAGTAGACAAACCTGTATGTCTCAATGGAAAATATTTAACTAGTTATTCCCATAACAGCAACTTTACTGTTCTGAAATAAGTGTAAGACAAATGAATGAATAATACTGTACTACAATAAATAAATGTAAGTGTTTTCTTTATTTTTAACTTACTTCACGTTTTACTTTTGTCATAGTAATGATGTAATGTGGAATCATATGATGTGTCAATAATTATCGTATCTACTAAACAATGTATTGTATGGCAAAAAATTTCTATAGATTAAGGAATCAGCAAAATTGTAAATGATTAGGTTTAGTAATTATGAATATAAATAATTAAATTTCAATAAACTGCACAAAATTCCATCATTAAAATTTGAAAAAGTCAGCATGAAAATTTTTTTTTTTTTTTGGTCTAACGTATAGGATGTGGGAAGGAAAATGTTAGAATCAAAGTTTTTCGATGACTATCCACAAGTACAAATTAAACAGAGATGTTCTTCATGGTGAAATTTGTCTTTCAAACACCGATTTTGAAATAAGGGGATATGCAATTTTTCCAAAATATGAGTAATTTTTGTGTAAATTTGCATGAAATGTGGCCATCTTTTTAACAAATATTTAAAAAAAAATAAAGGCTCAAACTTTTGATCCAAATATTCTTCAATTTATTGAAAGGATGGTTCCTGGTTAATTTTTTCAAAATTGCCAAAAAAGTAACATTGCAAAACACCATAATGAAGAGCGTGATTTCTGTTGTAAATGAAATCTACTCTGGCTATTGATGTTACATAGCACATACTTTTTCACATTTTTTCTTAATTTGCAATTTTCACAAATTCAAAGTGTTCTTTAAAAATGAATCCAGTACCATGCTATTAAGCATCGCTTTTTTGATAAGAAATTTAAGAAATTGGAGTGTGTTTTTGAGAAAAATATTTTTTATTATTTGCATTAAATTCATGCAGAAATGACGCAAAAACGGCTTTTCTTTTGTTTCAAAAAATTTTACATGATCTTTCTTAAAATGCAGATCTTTTTGAACAGACATTGTTGAAGGCAAACGTCTTTATCATCAACTCTGTAACTTTGAAATTTTAACTTTTTTCCATTTTCGAAAATATAAAGTTCGGCAGAAAGGAGACTAGCATTATTTTTTCTGTCCTCTGAAACATACGAAGAGAAAATTTAAAGCAAAAATTGGAGCTGTTTTGAGAAAAAAATTATTAAGTAAATTAAAAATATCTCACATTGAACACATAATTACACGAAGACTACTCTAATTTTTGAAAAATTGAAGGTATCATTTTAAGATCTGTCTTTAAAGAAGAGTTTCTTTCAGAAAAAAATCTGTATCTTCAATACCGCAGTTGCGCGCGCGCTCTCTCTCTGTCTCTCCTCTCTCTCTCTCTCTTTCTCCTCTCTCTCTCTTTCTCTCTCTCTCTCACACACACACACACCAGACAGAAACCTTTTAACTTTCGCAATTTTCGAAACGTGTGTTGCTACATCAGCACATTCATTCTCGCATTAATTATAACTGCTACGCAAAACTGCTTCATTAAACTTGATAAGTGATTTCAACAAGCAACTTTATTTTTTCGCGCCGAGACTCGAACTCAGTTCCTCTGAGAAAACTCGCCGTGCGGCTTGCGGAGTTTGCCCCAACGAGGTATTTCTCACTGGCGGAGCGTTGCACCAGACAGGCTCTAAGCTCCCGACTGGTCTCCCGGCATATGTTGCAGTGTAGAGCATGTAAGTGTGTGGGATTGCGCGTATTTTACGCCGAGGTATGCTGCACGAGTTGATTGGCGGCGCTGGCCGGTGAATGTGGCGTGCTGCGTACAAGTGAGTGTTTGAAGGGCAGCGGCGGCGGCGGCGGCGGCGAAGGGAGGTGCCGTGCGGAAGACAATCAGACGAGATGTACCGAGTAGAATACAACGCCTGTATGAGTAATAGCAAGGACTGCATCGTATACAAAGTGGCGAGGAAAAAAGAAAGACCTATGAAGGTGGGGGTTGTGAGATTGGGGGTAGGGTGTGCTTTGTATAACAATCGCATTAATGTAACAAACTGTTAATGAAACTTTACAGTTGAAAGCCTATGTCTCATTTAAAGCGTTTTCCCTCCGGATTCATCTCTCACAAGTGTAGGGCTATGTAAGTAAGGGGCGAAAATAGGAGAAGGAAGAGGCATGAAAGATAGCGCGCGGACCGTGGCCCATTAGTTAAATTAATGCTCCGGCATTCGTCCGGCGTTGATGGAAGAAACCACGGAAAACTACCGATCAGAGCAGCCAGCTACTATAATTCTCCTCCAGACAGTGACTAAATTCCACCCAGCTATCTAGATAATGTCGAAAATCCTCCCACCGTCGGGACTCGAACCCTGCATCATCCTGGTCAGAAGCACTGCAGTGACATCAATTGAAGCCCCGAGCAATGTAAGCCGGTGCATCCGGTCAAGATGTCGAGAATCATGTCTCGAAGCTATCTCGTTATTTGCTCTCAGAAGTTCAATGAAACTCTACACTGAAATTATGAATTACATCGTAGTAAATAACAATGGTGTTAGTACGTGCCAAGAATCAACCTCTTGTTTCTTGAGGAAGTCGAGGAAATCCAAGGAGTTCCATACAATTTAGTTACATCGTTTTAAAGGGTAAATGTATATTACATCATGTGGGCCATAGAAAATTGTGCAGTCAGAACAAGTTGTGTGGATTCTTTTGCACAATTGTCGTACGTCAAATCGTCCGTCCGTCTGCACGTTTGTCTGTAATCACCGCTAGCGGCTCAACCGTAGACATGATTTTCATCAGAAATGATATTCCCCGAGCAATCTGGCCCTCTTCCTTTAAATGTGAAACGGATACTTTTATTTTGGAGGTATTTTACATAAAGCATTACCAATTTCAAAATTTTCTCAATAATGGTTCCAAATTATTCTTTAATTTTTTCTGGAATATAGAAAAGTACGCTTAAAACGGGCGCACGTGCGATTCAGGCTGAAATCTATCAATTGTCATTTTGAAAATTGCTCAATTTTAATTTTTTCGGCGATTTTCTTACAAATACGATATTGGAATTAGTTCTTTACATGTGTGATGTAGTAAGTTCTTTCAAAATACGAGTAGTGTTCGCGTAATTTTAGTGAAATAGCGGCAATTTTGAAAATTTCCATAAACAAGAATTATTCAAATTTACAAACTTTTCCTTTTTTCTCGAGAATGCCAATTTTCGCTTAATAAAATGGCATTCATGCGATTTCAATTAAAACCTTTGAATTTTCGATAACTGCAACTGTTAAATTTTCTTTGTGAATAGTCGGACGCAATGGTTATGTACAAATTTGCATTTTTAAATTATAAAACCGCTTCAATTTTGTCTTTATTTTTTACCAATAGAATACGGGTCACTTGAGGAGATCTTAGGTTGTATTTTCGTTGGAACCTCTGAATTCCTAGCGCGGCGCTGGAAAATAGGAAATTTTCAGTAACAAGAACAACGAAAAAGTGAATAAATCCTGCTGCTATATAGAGTAGAGTACTTCCTCTAAGACGTCGTGAAGCCAGAATCCATGTTTTGTGGCATCCTAATCGTTGATGTTGAAGAAGAAGAAAATATATTTTAAGTATAATATAGAGATTGCTTTCATCACAGAAATGGACTTTACGTCCAAGAATAAGGTTAATGTCCCGGGTTACCTGACTTACAGATCCGACAGACCTTCTCGAACTGCAGCAGGTGGAGTTCCAATTTTCGTTTAAAAAACGGATTCGACGAAACTCTGTGTCATCGTATATCACCCACAGACTTACAGCATTAGCGCTACGATAGTCAGACGGCACGCCAGGCACATTAATCATAGTATATATACCTCATAATATTCTCTTGAAACAACACTCTGTTCCAAAGCCCAAATACTACTATAGCCATGGGTGACGTCAACGCCAAACATAGCGCATGAGGATGCAGATCTTGCATCCCGAATGGAAATTGTTCAGTCAGTTACGCTATCAAAAATAATTCAATTATCTCTGCTCCACCTGAACCCTCGCATTATCTAAATAATCGATGCATTCTTCCGGATATTCTAGACATTGCAGTTTGCAAAACTTTTACGAAACCGTTATTCCAATCTGTTCTAAGAGAATCAAACTCAGACCACTGCCCGGTGTTTTTCTCCTGTGATGCTAACCTCAATAATATCTAATCATTCTAATCCACATGAATATCATTTGGAAACTAGTGCAAGAGTTTCTTTCTACATCTACACCCTTGCCACCTTTGTTATAAACCCCAGATCAAATCGGCTCAGCAATTTCTTTCTTCGGGAACACCATCGAAATTGCAATGAATGCGGCTACTCCCAATTACAGCCACCAGAGGTTCCCCCCATCAAGTCCCTTTCCACCTAACATCCTGAATCTTATTAGACAAAAGCGAAACCTAAGACGACAATGGCAAACACTCAGGCTTATATTCGATTGCTAACCCCCAGTCGCCATCGTCATTGATCCCCATTAATCTCCAGGGCGCTGATGCCGATCAAATGGGACACCTCTGGTCCAAATCTGTTGTGGTAATATCAAACGATTTATGTTTACGAAGATGTTTTCCATTTGTACGGACAAAATTCTCTCTAATATTTTTGAAAAAAAAATTACACAAGAGCAATCGGCTGATTATTTCAATTTAATTTTTGTTGCCTTTTGTGAAGAGAGGGTTAATCGTATCTGTTCTCAAAATTTCTGATAATGTTCTGGTGCATAAGGATGCTTTAAATATGAGTTCACGGGTGTATAATACAAGGCGCAAAAGTCTTTAACAAAGAATTCAGAAATTTGTCGAAACGGGCCGAATATTTATTTTTTTTGTTACTGATTATTTTGAGAATTTTATTATTTTTACCTGATGTTCTAATTTCTTGTATTATCCAAGAATTGTTTTTCCGTGGAATGTTTAATTTTCATTTTTGAAGAGGGAAACTTATGTTTCAGTGGAATGAAAGTTTCGGAAAAAATGAACACACTTCGCACCAAAAGAAGTTTCTCGTGCTGGTTTCCTAAGCGCGAAAGAGCTATTTTTTCACATTGGGTGAAACCACGAAGCCTGTGCGAAACACCTGTAACGATTTGCAATTGACTTTCGTCTTGACGACGTCATTATTAAATATTTACAAACAGAAGTGTTCTGACGTTGAGTGGAATCCATTTACATCAGTACAAGTAAGTTTAAATGAGATTTCAGAAAGTGATTCGTAGATAGAATTTGAAGAAACTGTGCCGAAGGAGTTTGCTGAAATGGCAAATAAAATTAAAATAAGTTTGCTGCCTGAAAAATCAAGACTTACCATTTACTTCAAAATAAATGTCGTATTTTACAACGACTACGAATTCTAGCTAAATGCGAAAAACCTTGTGAAGGAACGAAAGCAAAGCACTCGAAACAAATCTGACAGTAAGATGTAGTACGGCAAATGGATACAACCCGCAATACACGAGAAAGATTGGGAGAATAATTCGCCGCTGCTCGCCAAGGCCCGCGTTGGCCCCGGAAACGTGGTAACTGCACTATTAAGACGGTCACTACAAATATTAATACATACAGCAAACACTATTGATAAAGAAGAAAAAAAATACTTGTAATAAGGTTGTGTTCTTCAATCATATAAACCAGAAAAGCCCGTGGTCCACGACGGATCCAAACTGCTGCGTTCGGGAGGACCTTCCGGATCGTGCTCTCATGACGTGGTGGGCGCCTTCAGTCTAGTTCCGGCGCTCATGATGTTTCCATGAGCTTTCCTCAGAGTAAGGGATTTTATTCCAAAGGAAATAGTACTGTAAATGAAACGTCTCATCACCTTATTTGTACTTCTTTTACTTAAAAATCACAACAATTCAAGAAGAAAAAATAAAACTAATGTAATCGTTTACATTGTATATTAAAATCCTTTTCCTCGGTCAATACCATACCTCGCAATATCACAACATACCGCAACTGACATAACTCTCAAACATGACAAGGAACGGAATCTTTCAGTCTTAACACTCACTCCTCTAAATAGTTTTAAAACTTCCTTTACGTCTCACATCATACAAAATTTTTCAAATTATCTTTAAGGGTATATACAAAAACTCTACAGAAAAATGAAAGAAATTCAAGTAAGAAAAACTACTCCCGCCGGAAACACGACACCACTTTTAATTCAATGGCGCTAATAATTAACATTAGTTGGCGTTACAATTGATGTCATAGTTATAATAAGTATTTACACGGCTCTTGATATACAGTATAAGAAATGGAGTACGTTATACCCTCGATTGTCCGAGGTGAACACTCAAGACACTTATTTTAAATTTGGCACGAGAGTGTATTGCAGGTTGCATCCTTCTGGCGTAGTGCGTCAGGCTGCCGGCCCAAGCATCCAATAGGCCCTGGAAAAAACCTTAAATGCGGGCTTGACCTACACGTAACTTGAGCTGTAGAAACATCAATTGTTGAACTATGTTTTTAGTACATTAAACAATTAGTAATAATTGTGACTTTCAAGATAATGAAGTATATAAAAAATAAAGAAGTAAACACAATGCGATTGTAAGCAGCACGATCGCAGAAAAGCTGCATTTTATAATATTACTGTAAAGTAGATTTCTATTTTGAATTGTTATTAAAAATTATGTGTTTTTCAACAATGCCTAAATATAAAAACAGAGCTGAAAAATATAACATCTGAATCTCTTAAAATCAATGCCTAGCTGCTTCTTGCAGCTGTATACATGAAGCCAATTAATCACACTGTTCAATAACTATTAACAATCACATAGAGTACACAACAAATAATTATGTGACAAGTACATGAAATATTAGATCATGGGAATAATGATCTACTCAGTTAAGAATTAAGTTATTACTAACAAAAAGATATGTTTTATTTGCTGCTAGCACTATTTAAAAGCTGAGTTACTGATCCATCAGGCAATTATATCCGTATATTGGAATTACGATAAAAGGTTCAAATAGCAATCAACTTCATACCATTAGAAGGACATATTTTTTTACAAAATATTGCTTATATTTGAAGATTATTTTTTGTACTGGCAGAGATGATCATTGGTCTTGGCAAACGCATGTTGCCATGTGTTTCGTCTGGGGCATTGCGTTGTGTTGTGAAAGTACGCCATACGATTCTTTCCTGCCATCCCTGCTCTAAGTGAATTTTTATAATTGTTCTTTTAAGTATTTTTAAACTTTTCGTTGCCAATATCTATGTCAACTTTGTCAACGTGTTGGAAAGGACAAGAGTGGCACATTTGGCATCATTGCGGTCATAAGAAACCGGATGTAACTACAATGAAATCTCGGATTCTTTTGTCTTTGGCAGGGGTCTCCAAACTACGGCTTGCGGGCCACGGTTGACTCTCGTCACTACTATATGTGTCCCGCCAACCCAAAGTATGTTCTAATTCAATTCAATCGCGGCACAGGCTGTAACATTTTATTGCAAAATATAATAATCCGATTTCTTATTTTCGGTCACTCTCTGGTCTACACACTAGCCCTTTGAGAGACATTTTAATAATAGATGATACAAAAATATAGAAAAAGAATTTCATTGCTATCATTGAGGTAAGTTTTAAAATTATTTATCATTACTGTATTTTGGTAATGAAGTAATCGTAGAAAAAAAATTTTTTATGTTTTTAAAATTTAATTTAACAAATGTGATTAATTGCACCTGTAATGAAATTAATTTTGAGGCCTCGAGAAAACTCTCTTTCCGACCGCTAGTAGAAGAAAGTTTGGAGACCCCTGGTCTTCGTCATCGCCTCTCAACAATCGCTTGATTTTAACATATGTGAAGACGGTGTGGAAGTATAAAGACTATTGAAAATCTTCGCGAAGGAAAAAGAAGGTACGTTAGGTTGTAGAACATTTCTATTGGAGTGTGAATTAACTTAGTGTAATTGAAAGAAGATGACCATGCAACTTCAGTGCTCTGACGGAGTAATTTTGGAAGTAGATGTAGCAGTAGCAAAATACTCCGAGGCACTGAAAAGAATGGTAGATACTGGAGTCGAGGACCAAATTATCGTGATTCCTTACGTAAACTCTGAGATCATGAAAAAGGTTATTGAATGGGCGTCTCATCATATCAGCGAGAATCATCCTGTTTTTAAAGAATTTTATCCACGTCATCGCACTGAGGGATCTGTAGATATTGCAGAAGAACTCCTCAGTAGTTGGGATACAAACTTTTTTAGTGAACTAAGCGAAGAAACTATCATTAATTTGACGAACGCCGCGATTCTTTTGGACATTACGGGTCTTGTGGATATGTGCTGCATGACGATCGCTAAACAGCTTGTGGAGAAAGGTCCTGAAGCAATTCGCCATGCATTCGGTATAGAGGATGATTTATCCGAAAGCGACGAAGAACAAAGCTTGGTATGAAGATAAGTGAACAGCTACGTGTTTGTTGATAAGTCCAACATCGCCTTCCAGTGTGATGGCCGTCATGTTCCTTCCACAAACATTTCTTCAGGATGTTTGAGTGCTTACCCTGTTTCTTGATGTTTCACAAATTATAGTAATTGTTATTTTTGGTGTCTTTAGAGTTTTCATAAAATAAGCACTGAACTTTATATAATTAAAAAAACAATGTTTTCGTTACCTTCGTGTTTCTTTACTTAAGTAGCCAGGCCAATACATTTTGCCTCCTATGTAATAATATATTAAGTTCCAATTATAAAATTGTGAAATCACATAAATTCTATTATTTTCTTATGTTATAAACCCTTTTTCATTTCCCTTGCCTGTACATTTGAATATCTTCTTACTAGCCATGTCTAGTGATAAGAATATTTTAATTTTTTGTTTTAACAGTATCATTTCTCATCTCTTATCCCATTATGACAATCAAAGCAAATACTGTCTTGAATCTGAATCAGATATGGAAGTTAGAAACAATCCTATCTCTTTTATGATGGATTCTAAAAGGTAATTGTGTGTATATATTACGGATTAATTTGATGTCAAACATGTACATAAATGATGAGAGAGTGAATCATCAATTGACATGTGAAACAGTTTTAAAAACTGTAATTTTTGATAATTCAAGATGGAGAATATCTTAAATTTGCCCATTCAGGGCTTTTTGTTATGTAGGTGATAATATCTTTTTTTTACACATCCTTTAATATAAATTATTGCTTTCTAGATAAAAAAAATCATATCCAAAAGATATTCCTATACATTTTTATTGTTCTGGTTCTTAGGTAACATGGGAATAATAGATAATTTAGGACAGCCAAACCTCAGAATTTCAATCATCAAAGGAATATAATATTTTGACTTTGCAAAGTGAATAACAGATACCTCAAAAATTGTCTAATTGTGTTTCACTTGTATGCCGAAAATAAGGAGGTCCTGACATCTCACTCATATTTCGGTTATAATGAGTAAGGAGAGAAGCCTATTTAGTACCATAATACCACCAAATCATTTTGCTCAAGGCTCACCATAATCTTACCAAGGCTCACATCTACCAATATTATCATTGAAAGGCTGAGGTCAATAATTAGTAACAAAATATTGAAATATATATTTGCCATAGTTAAGAGGAGAGAGAATATACAACTGAGGATTAAGACTATAGAAAGGGTAATGGATCCTGTTTAAAAACTATATAATGGAAATAAGAATTCCAAAAAATGGGAACCCAAACTACTAGTATCATTTCAGGAGCTGGAAATAAAAGGCTGACAGCAAATGACTAATATTTAATTCAAAAATCAAATAGCAAAAGACTAATGTTAAATCAGATTTAACCTATGTATTTCTTATAGAAAAATTGATAATATATTCCTTCATCTTGCAATAAAGGACAACACAATCCCTAGTTTGTGATTCCCTTGAAATATTATGTTTTCTTTTCACACATTCTCTCTTATCTTTTGTTCAAAATATCATTTTCAGTGCCCAATGACACCTACTTTGTTAGATAGTTTACTGATTATCTTATGATTGCATTACAGAAATTTTTGAAAAAAAAATTAGAATAAATAACACAAAATTTCTCTACAGTGTTGTTTACAGATGAACAGATTATAATAATATCAAAAGTATAGAGCATGATGGGAGTGACTGTAATGGATTTCCCAAAAATATAATTCTTTGGTAAATCGTTTATGAAAACACAAAAATGAGTTTAATTAAATAGTTGGATTTAGGCAATCATTCACTATTTTGCCTTTTTATGGTTAATGTTTTTATTTCATTGCTCACAAAACCTTATTCATTTTTAGTTTCTAAAATCTTATTTTCTTTTAATAACTATGTTATTAGTAAAAACAGATGCAAATATCAATATCACAGAATTTTTATTAAGTGGTGTTTAAATCAGAATCATAGGATTTTTAGGTACTAGCCATATTCCTCCAGTTAAATATTGTTTTAAAGATGAATTATTATAATACAATCCGATGAGAAGTTGAATAAGCACTGTTAATTTCTGATAATAAAAGGAAAATTTTCAGTAAATGAAGGTTCTTTCTTCATAGATACTCCATGTCACATTGGATAAGATTTATTGACACATGTCTGTAACTGCAATGTGAATATTTAGAAATGTCATACAAAATGACCAGAAATGATTTCTATCATGACCAGTTTTTATGTCTCTCTGTAATAGTCAAGAATAAAAATGATTTTGTTTTGTCACTATAATATGCGTTATAAATTACTGTGACTTAATACAGTATATTATTTCAAAAGATGAATGAAGGGAAAATGTGCCTTACATCAATGAAAGAAATGGAAGTTGAGATGTTTAAATATACATCAATGAACTTAAGTGAAATTCCATATAAAAGCATTATATCCTCTCAATGTATCTTCAGGATAATAAATATAGTAAAATTCTGTGTCAGCTGTAAACAATTGCAAAAGAAATAGGATAATGCCACTTTGAGAGAAAATAAAATTTCATTATTTGTTTTTACAGAATAGTAAGTGAATAGCAAATCTTTTTTAATGATAATGAGTAAAGACCAGATTCCCATGTTACTGAATCTTATATTTGCTAACTTTAAATTGGATGAAACTTTGACAGAAATTTGAATAATGAAACAGACATTATTTTAGTATTTGTTTTATTTTCATGAAATTTGGGGGTTCCTTAAAATTGGAATTTTTTTTTAAAAATTCCTTTAAAAAATTTTTAGTAACATCTTTTGGAAGATCTGTGAAATCCGAGTAATATGTATCAATTCTGCATTTTGTTGCCTTAAGAATTGAGCATCTGTGTCTTTAATGATGCCTATGGCCAATTGAAATTTCCTAGTTATTGCAGCAGGGATAGGTCTGCGGCCTGTGGTTGCGGCTGCTCAACATAAGTATGTTCTATCTTCCCAATCGGATTATATTTCCGTTTTATCAGTTTTCGACGAACTTACCGACAGGAGAGCTAGTCAATTTGACCTTACAGCCGGGCATGAAGCTTACTGAGACTATGTTAAAAATTTATCAAATTTCTTGGAACAGACATTGTCCTATGAGGCACAAGAGAGAATGAACGCAAATTCTGATCGTTTTAGCAGCTTGTACACGTACTATGTAAAGTGTGGCTCAGCACACCAACAGATATAAATGTAGAACATAGATTTTTCTGTGTCAAACTGTATTAGTTGATAGAAATATTTTCCAGAAAACAATTTCTTGGAAAGTAATTTGAAAATATATATATTGTAAATTATGTAATGCAAAAATTAATTGTAAATTATGCATAGTGAAAATAATTAAGAACATTTCTTCTGTAACTTAATTATTTGTGATATCTGAAAGTATGTTTGGATTTTTCTATTTTTGTACTTACTTTTGCTTTTAATGCTAATTTAATTTTGTGTGCAAATAATATTTAAAATGTCAAATATCGTTTGTTTAAACAATATCATCATACTTAATTAGAGGCATTCATCACAAACATATATCATTCATAATGAAAAAACAAATTGATAAGAGGATTAACTGGAGTTTTAGACTACATAACATTTTTTTGAAATGTCTTGATCTTTTTATTGATTTTTTTTTCATGTTTCGGTGTTTTTACTACAAGTTTCAGAGATGTATAAAAATCCGGTCTTTAATTGTGATCAGTATGATTCATATTACTTTCAGAATTCTTTGGAGATATCCTTATTAGTTTGGTTTTAAGGCATGTTGTCCTTTCAAGAAATCTAAATTTATACAAGCAATGATGAAGAAATGCTTAAATTAGAATAATATGTTTGAGTCATGAACAAATCATGATCGAGTAAAGTGATGGCATTATGAAATTTGTAATTAATTCTTGCAAATACTTCAATTTTAATATTTTATGCTTGTGACATAACGGTTTAAAATTTGCCATTAAAAAGTCGTATTTTAGAAGAGATTTTTATTTGAAAGGCTTAATTTGCTACATAACACCGTAACGTTGCAAATGTACCATAATAAAGAGAGTAATTTCTGTCATAAATTAAATCTACTCTAGCTATTGGTTTTACATAGCACATACTTTCTCACATTATTTCTAAATATACAATTTTTAAAAATTTAAAGAGTTCTGATAATATGCTAATAAAATATCAGTTTCCATACATCTATTTGTAAGGTGTAGAATTGGAAACGATCTTTATTATATTTGCATGAAACAATCTGAAAAAAAGCCTGATGATTATTATCTGACACATGATTTTTTCAAAAGACAGAAAAGTTATTGATTGTGCATAGGTTGTTAAGAAATAAGAATGAATTGAAATATTGCTCAACATCTAATGCAGCAAAATAATGGTTTTCAGTACTTTAAGGTTCTTTCACAGTAGACAAACCTGTATGCCTCAATGGAAAATATTTAACTAATCATTCCCATAACAGCAACTCTACTGTTCGGAAATAAGTGTAAGACAAATAAATAAATAATACTGTACTATAATAAATAAATATAAGTTTTTCTTTATTTTTAACTTACTTCACGTTTTACTTTTGTCATAGCAATGACGTGATGTGTAATCATATGATGTGTCAATAATTATCATATCTACTAAACAATGTATTGTATGGCAATAAAATTTTGCCCTATGATTCTATAGATTAAGGAATTAGCAAAATTTTAAATGATTCGGTTTAGTAATTATGAATATAAATAATTAAATTTCAATAAACTGCACAAAATTCCATCGTTAAAATTTGAAAAAGTCAGCATGCCAAAATGTTTTTTTTTTTATTTGGTCTAACGTATAGGATGTTGGAAAGAAAATTTTAGAATCAAAGTTTTTCGATGACTATCCACAAGTACAAAATTAAAAACAGATGTTCTTCATGGTGAAATCTGTCTTTCAAAAACAGATCTTGAAATACGGGGATATGATTCTGTTCGAAAATATGAGTAATATTTGTGTAAATTTGCGTGAAATATAGTTGTTTTTCAACAATTATTTTAAAAACATGAAGGCTCAAATTTTTGCATTAAATATTCTTCAGTTTATTGAAAGGAGTGTAAAAAAAGAGTTCGGGTTACATTTTTCAGAATTACCAAAAAGTAACATTGCAAAAGTACCATAATAAAGAGAGTAATTTTTGTCATATGAAATCTACTCTAGCTATTGGTTTTACATAGCACATACTTTCTCACATTAATTCTAAATTTACAATTTTTAAAAATTTAAAGAGTTCATTAAAATGAAGGCCCGTATAATGCTTTTAAGCATCCCTTGTTTTATCTGGGTAAGAGATTTTCATAAATAGGAGTGTTTTTTGAGAAAAAGGTGTTTGTTATAAATCACATTAAATTCATGCAGAAATGACGCGAAAACAACTCTATCTAGCAAAAAAATGTACATGTCCTTTCTTTCAGAGCAGATATTTTTTAACAGATTTTGTTGAAGGTAAACGTCTCTATCTTCAACTTTGTAATTTCGAAATGTTAACTTTTTGCCATTTTCCAAAATATAGAGTTCGGCAGAAAGGAGACTAATTTTTTATGTCCTTTGAAACATACAAAGAGAAAATTTAAAGCAAAAATTAGGAGTCGTTTTGAGGAAATACAATAATTATTAAGTAAATTAAAAATATTTCACATTGCACACAAAATTAAGCGAAAACTACTCAAATTTTCAAAAAAGTGAACGGAGCTTCATTTCAAGATCTGTCTTTAAAGAATAGATTCATTCAGAAAAAAAATCTGTATCTTCAGTATCGCAGTTGCAGGAACACACACGCACGCACACACACGCACGCACACACACGCACGCACACACACACGCAAGCGCGCGCGCGCACACACACACACTCACACGCGCGCACACTCACGCACACACACACACACACACACGCGCGCGCGCTCACACACACGCGACAGAAACCCTTTCATTTTCGCAATGTTCGAAACACGTGTTGCTACAACACATACATTCTTGAATTAATTGCAACTGCTAAGCAAGATTATACTGCTACATGAAACTTCAAAAGTGATTTCAACAAGCCACTTCTTTTTCGCGCCAAGACTCGAACTCAAGTCCTCCGAGAAAACTCGTCGTGCGCTTTAGCTCTTCGCCATGGGAACGATGCTACTCTAGAATTGGGGTCGACGCGTAAAATTCTAATTGTTTCGAACCAACATTTCCAATACACAGTTTTCGAATAATCAGAGAGATAAAGAACTAATGATACTAAAACAGCGCGTACTTTCTTTCCCTTAAATATATATATATATATATATATATATATATATATATATATATATATATATATATATATATATATATATATATAAAACTTATAATAATATTTTGTAAAACTCATTAGAAATCGTAGAACATTTGGTGCGAAAACTTAATATTTTCAAGCAAATATCAACACAAATTTCACAATTATAACTGCTTTTCATACCGTTAAATCATGTCCTGACAATGAGACATGTAATTGACATAGTTTGAGCAGCCGTCTCGCGGCTCGGAATGCCATTTATGCATTCCAATCTGATATTCTCTTAAGGTTAGCAATTTTTCTTTCATATTACATTTAAATCGTATTTTTAAGAAAGACAAACTATTTTAATTAAGGTTTGCAGATTGCTTGAAAATACGTTTACACATTGAGAATGCGATTACATTCTTCGCAACATGGACCAAAAATTTGGATTGGCAAATTTCTAAAAGATTTATTTGCAAACGTATAATAAAAGCTCGAAAATAAGAAACGAACAAAGAAATATGAAATAATATACAAATTCTAACTTAGGATCTAACTGCCTGGTATTACCATTTATTTTATGTTCACGAAGAGCAGGAAATTCAAAGCGCGTGACTATGTTTGACACCAAATTTCATAAAAATTCATATATTTTCTAAAAATTGAACATGATATTATTTAACGATCTGCTTTGATGAACACATTTCATTAAGAAAACAAATTGTATATTTACATTTGTAGTTGTTGGAAGACGCTGGAAATATTTAAAATTTTTCAATTTTTGAAAAATCAGGACTTTCAACGAACATGAAACTGCACCTTTAGGAATCCTTTACGCTAAGATCTAAATTTAATCCAAAAAAAATTGTGCCGGTTTTAAGAAAAAACTGTTTATAGAAAATAATAATTGTTGTTTGACACAAAATTTCGCAAAAACTACTAATATTTTCGAAATTTTGAACATGGCATTATTTGAAGATCTGTCTCATAAACATCCTTCACACTATCCAACAACAAAATTTAATAAAATCGATGTAACCATTTTTTTGGAAATTTTTGAAAATGTCCCAGGAGCATCATGTAAAATAGCCCCCAAAACTAAAATATCGGTTTGAAATTAAAGGGCCGCGACGTCAATCAGATGGATTGCGGAATACGAATTTTGGAGAAAATCGGTTGAATGGTTTACCCGCTAGCGTTTCTCACAGACGGATAAATGTTTTGGTGTCATTCGATTTTTCGGTATCAAGGACTCACAACATTCGGATTTTGGCTAAGCTGCGTGTCAGAGGATGTTTTCTAAATTTAGTAAATGGATTTATCCAGTTTTAGTTACCAGGACCCCATAATGAGAGATTTTCTGCCGAAAATTCGTCGTTCTTTCGCGCAGCATTAGATAACTTTCTTTCTACTACATAAGCGGTAGCGAGAAAGTGAACTGAGATTAATACCGTTCTTTTAAGCTTCCCTTCTTCTATTCGTGGAAAATATTTAAAGAAAAGAATTGGAGCGTTTTTTTAGATTTTTTTTTTTAGATTTTGCATACATTTCAAGAACTAATTCTTCAAAAAATATAACATATCCGTTTTTGTTTTTTCGAACAGACTTTGTCGATATATATATATATATATATATATATATATATATATATATATATATATATATATATATATATATATATAACGATTTTCCTAAGGATGAGCCAAAGTGACAGCTAGTGCTGGCAACATAACTGAAGGTTCTGTGGTCGTTGTGCCCTCGAGCCCGTTAAACTCCTTCCTGCATTCGTTCGTTCGCTAACTCGTAAATGGCTCCGACGCTTCCTTTTAGTGATGTCCTAGTCAGACGAAAATATAGTGCACTTTGAGAAATAATTGAAATTAGGAAGTGCAGTGTTATGTGCTCTTCTGTAAAAATTCTTTTTTCTAAAAACATTACATTGAATTTACTTTTGGTGTGATAAATATTATGTTTATTTTAAAACCGAGGTGGGTACTGGTGCACGTGTTTCCGTCTATTGTGCTGTTGTGTGGTGAGTTGCGATTGAGAGCTTTCTATTTACATTCGTGGCTGTTTTCTTTTACTGATTGTGAGAGCATTTTAAGGGGTTTTCCTCATACGTAATTAAATTTAAATATTTCCCGGACTCGCGTACGTGCATATATCTAAGCGAAACAGATTTCTGCATTGGGAAGTTTTCACAGGAGCCATAGCCTAACACTTTACGAAGAGGCGTGGCTGAACAGCTGTCGCGTTGGAGGAATACTTCTCTGAATTACATGTGATGTTCACTTGTTACGCGAACTGTCACTTTTGGCTCATCCTTGGGAAAATCCTTCTATAGAACTAGATTGGCAATGGGGTCCCTACAAGTGAAGCGGGAGACAGTAAGATGGCGGCGAGTGCAACTCTTGACTTTATTTATACGGGTAGCACTAAGTCTAAAGTATGTAGACTTTGTGACGGGTAGCAAAGCCAATACAGTCTTACAGAACTTAAAGTACATTTTTTGCTTAATCTTAATTTATTTCCCAACCGCTTTTATTCTGCAAAATGAAAATATCAATAAATGGACATTTTCAGTAATAATTACTGTAAATTACTCTTTATCAGCTAGAAAATAAGGATATATATTTTTCATATAACAATCAACCATTAGTCTTTACTATAGTCTTTTCATTCAACGCACTGAGATGAGAAAGTTAAATTTTAAATGCCACTTATTTCTCCTAAGGTATTCACTTTATTGATATTGTTTCGAATCGTAAACTTCTAGAGAGTTAGTATATCAAATTTTGATCATTCAACTATTTAATGCTTGAACTAATTAAGCTAGTTCCCGTGAAGTTGTTTCTGTAGCGCTAAAAAATGTGTAATATATCACGTTTTGTATAGAACGCAGTTGAGATTATAGAGGTGCAAAACTTAGAGTACAAAGAAATATCGTTTTTAGTATAGCGAATGTCATCCGTTAAACGATTATTGAAATGTTGAAAATTAAACCCATGTATCGGATAGTGTTGTTTTGCTAGGATTGTTAATCGTAACTCTTAAAAGAAGTATAAGAAAACAACACATTTGCCTTGCACTTATGTACAGCGCGCCAGGAAAGTCTCTCCGCATCGAATGGAGTGAGAGCCTGCCACCGCCTCCGCTTCCACCCTCAGCATCGCAGCCGTGCGCGGCGCTATACTTTTTTTAATGTGGCATCTGTGGGTAGTATCTTCAAGATGGAATTCGGCACGACTTTTTGAGTCTTTCTTGGTCCTGCCGCAAGATGTCGCATGATCGCGACCGTATCAAGCAATGCTGCAGATCAAGCGACTCTAACAGCAGACTGAGAATGACACAAAAAGTCGTGTCGAATTCCATCTTGGAGATACTACCCACAGATGCCAAATAAAAAAACAAAACAAGTATAGTGTTGCATGCGTGTCATCACCTCGCCCCCTCCTTCCCCGCTGCTTCTGCACCCCCCCTTCAGACGGTCAAGCCGCAGTCTAATCCCGTGATTAGACTATTGGAAATACATGGGCAGGTTCCTCCGGTGCAACGATTTTAGCTGGTTCTGCGCATCACCAGTTTGTGTCCCGAACCACGTGACCACTGCACGGGCTCTTCGTTTGAAGAGCCAGACCAGACGCTGACCGCCGTGTTGCATTAAGAGCGAGAAGTGTTGTGAAACATTTTGAATGTGGTACAATGTGAAAATATTTGAAAGAAATGCTTCATAAATCTGTTTCAATGTCTTGTAACGAGGTGATAATTTTGGAACCTGGCGGCATTTAAAATTCCCGGTAATATTGTGACGCAATCTGGTATCAGAAGCTCATTGGCTGAAGTCGGATACGATGCGCAAGAACTCCCCCTGCTTGTAAGTACAGTTTGACATTACATTCCTAGAAGGGATACAAAACCAACGTAATAACATTGTTCATACATTCAGTACAAATAAATCATTACATACTTGATTGTCCTAGGCACAGATACAAACGTTTTGGTCGTCTTGCTGCGGCCTTCCTCATAGCGAAATGCACGGATATGTGGAATCGAGAACTTTGGTCTAAGAAGTGGTGGCCTCCGCCGGTGTAGCGCTCATCCGCCAGGGTGCGGATGAAATGAAAAGATGGTCTGCTGGTTATGCGGCCATGGCTCCGCAGCGCACCAGAGCGCGTCTTTGTAGTACATGCATAGACAAATAATGTATAAGTGCTCTGTGAGTACATAGCTCTACATTGTCTATCGTATTACTTGCTACAAAGGCCATATTACACTGTTTATGTTCTTCTGTGCCCTGTTATGTATCGACAATTTGTTTTTAATTTTATGCTCATTGTAACGCATAAACAATATTTCAAAGAAGTGACCTCTTTTAAAAATGTTTTATGTAATTTTAATTAACAAAAATGTACAATTTAGTAACTTATTTTTCACCAAGAATGCTATAATCTCCAAATGATGGCATAACGGAAGAAATTGAGGGCAATCTCTTACATCGATTTTGGTATAAAAATGGAATTTAAGCAATTCCAAGAAGGGTAATGTTTGGCAGCACATATTTGTGACCATTATCCCTCATTATGAAGCTGAATAAGAGGTACAAACGAGCAAACATCTTTTACAATATCTTATGGGCAATCATGAAACTATTATGAGTCTTGTTAAATATAACGCAAAGGGCTTAATCTTTTGAATAGGATGTCGTAAACGATTATGAATGCGTAGTGTTCGTTTTTTAAAATTTTATTTAGTCAAAAACTGTATGTGACGTATGGGGGAGAAAATTTGTTGATGAAAAATTAAAAAAAGTTGATTTGAAATTAGAAATATATAGTGTACTCTTGTCGTAAATTAAAACAGAAAGTAATCATGGCTTTTTAAGAATAACATTTTTAGCTTTAATAGAACTGTCTTATTCAATTAAACATAGTTAATGAAAAAATATTGGTACTGTCATAATCAAACAAAAAAGATTCAATACTACAATTTTGTACTTAGCAGCACGCTAAATTTTCGAGATTACATCGTAGCAAAGCGAATTACATTTTCTGCCCTACAAGCAATTATAATACTTATATTATCCAAATCAAATATGTATGTCTAATTCGTTTTAGGTTCATACTGTACATTGCCATAAATCGATAAAAAATTCCAAAATTAAAGGTATTAATACTTGAACTGTGTGTAACAGTCTGTCATGTTCTCGCAATTGCTCTTTCAATTTTCACGCTATAGTTCGAATTGCGCATTTTCATTGTCGGTTCCCACAGCTAGAATAAGTCTTATCCTCACCCTTCCACGCGGCACGGGTTTGCACTCAAGTTGCTCGCGCAAAAAATGCTGCCCCCCCCCCCTCCTCGACAGTTTTAGACGGCACATTACTATGCCATAATTCACTGATATCCACCTACGAAGGTACTACTTTGCTAAATATCTTGTCTTGATTGTTTGGGTTGTTAAGTGACTTGATTTCTCTTTCTCATCATCAATCTAGACAAAACAGTTAAATAACTACAAAACTTACTAATAATTAGACTTTTTATTTGAATATTGCTCCTTAATCATGACTAGTAAGTAGTATTTGACAGTAGCGTGTGGTGACTTTTTTTTTTTTTTATGGAAGCAATTACATTATAAGATGGAAGATTTTTACTTTCTCATATGCGGACGTACTCGTATATACGGAGGAATATACATAGTATAGAGAAAGTTAGGTAAGGCTACGGAAAATAGATTTCGAGATTTCAGTGGAAATACACGTTTTGTGGTTCCCTGATACCGAAAAAGGTTTTTTTAAAATTTTTTTTATTTATTTTTTTTTTTTTTGCAAAACGTCCGTGCGTCTGTCTGTCCGTTCGTCTGTAAACACTACTGTTGCCTAAACCGTGCACAGGAATTTTTCCAAATTCATAGAACTCCTGTACATCTGGAACTACTTGACGCTTTGAAATTTTGGGGGTACTTTACATGAAGCCCCTGGGACAATTTCAAAATTTTCTCAAAAACAGTTCCAATTTTTTCTTTAAATTTCTTGTAAGAATAGAGTAAAACACACTTATGAAGGTCCCATAGGAGCGATTTTCACAGTTAGCTCTTAATTTTCGATAATTGCAAAAGTTTAATATTTTTCGGCTTCTTCCTACAACCAAATTGAAGATAGGTATTTTTCTTTCAAATGAAATTTGTTGTCCATAATTAGTGTTTATGTTACGTACATTTTTTAAAAATTTGAGTAGTTTTCGAGCAATATTTGCAATTTAAAAAAATTACAAAATGAAGATTTTTTTCAAAACGGGTTTCAATTTTTTCTTTAAATGTTTGGTAGTGATGGTGCTGAATGTACCCTGTAAGATGACGTAAACGCCATATTCTCTATTCTTTCGTTTTTTTCAAAAATTACAAAAATGTTTTTTTTTTTAAATTTCTCTCATGTCAGTAATATTTACATTAGATGCGATTTGTTCACATTATTGCATTTATGAGCACATGTGCTTTAAACGATGACATATAAAGTTTCTCGAAAACTCAACATTTTTCTATGAAAACTAGCCTGAAATTCCGTATTTTCAGAAACAATCACCATTTTCTCTAAAATGGCTCCAATGTTTTCTTCATACCTTTCCAGCAGATATTGCTAACTGCATTGCTTCATACGATGTAAAGTTCATTTTGGTGTATTCTTTTGTTTATTTCACAATTTCCTTGAAAACGGCTCCAAATTTTTCAATGAAAATTGCTGTTTAGGACGAGGTTTTTTACTTCTTTAATATTCTTAAAGTAATTTTGTGGTTCTACCTTTAGGAAACTGAAGAGTTCATAAAATTAGAAAAAAAAATATAGCGTGGGCGGCAATAGATGGCAGCTGGTTAGAGAATGAGGCAAGACCGAAAAGCTAGTCCACAGCAAGGAATTTAGAAAACTTTAGTATGAGGCAGTATGTGCCATTCTGTAGTAACACTAGTTAATTATTCACACGGAAAAGACGACAAATGGATAATTTAAACACTGAATCGTTAAGCGCATGCGGAGCCTACCACACGTGCACAGTGAGTCATGCTGTATGCGAATGGCCGATTGCTTCCAAAGGCGAGCTTGACTGAATGAGCCTGCGTGCACCCACCACACGAGCCAGATATATATGGATCACAGCATTCCCTATGAGACGCTGTATGCAGTCAGCTCAGTGCTTCCAAACAGCTTTACAGGCGAACTCTACCCTATCTATTGGTGACAATAACAATTACGTGCTCATTTTGGAAAGATAAGATTGGACGCTCTATTTAAACTGTTTTGACTTGGATTACTAGTAAATGATTCTAAATTACTAGTCAAGTGGTATTAAAATATAAGATATACTTGGAAATGATAGGGGAAGCAATGCTTCCCTTGTTGTTATGTAATAAACGCCCCTGGTATTAGATAAGTTTAATGACATTAATACCATGCATACGTAATCCTATGAACAACAGACTGGAGTCAATCTAGTCTTATATGCACTTGCAACTATCATCAAACCTCAATAAAATTAAAATTAGAAAGAAAATCTAATCAGATAAGATTTACGTATTATATACAAAGATACATGTACAAAGTAGAAAGATAAATGTACAGTATTTAAAGAAGTTTATTTAATAAAAGTTGGTCTGATTTTACTCTTTGAATTAAGTAGTATTTAGTTTATTAAATTGGTATAGTTAGCTGGGGTTCTTGAAGTGAGAGAGAGGGGTAGTAATAGCCTGTTTACATGTTGTACTCATAATTTATTTGTTCAATCACGAGAAACAAAAAATTGTTCAAAGAAAAATTGAGCAAAGAAAAGAATAATAGCTTTTATGTATATTAATTTTTAAGATGAATCAATTATGTTTTATGAAAAAGAGCTGTTTTGATTAGTTTTCTATAGAGGTTTGGATTGATCTACATAAGAGAGATTCCTCTTGAATACACACATTTCTTACTTTCTAATAATTTCCAACAGTTTTCTGACATAATTTTACATGTTTTATACTTCCTTCAAGACAAAAATATATTAAAATGTCACGTTTAATTTTGTAATACACAGAATTTTGGACTACAAATGCTTGTAGAATATTGAAACAAAGGAGGGTGAGAGTCAGTCGATAAAATATTCTTAATTGTTACAGCGTGAATATTTTGGCCATTTATTTGTCCTGCTTCAGGGTTTTAAGATATAAGCCATAGCTATAGAAATACATATTTAATTTTTAAACAAAATTATTATAATTTAATTATTATAAATTACTTAAACATTAATGTGCTTTACAAATGAATTGAAGATATACTTTTATTATTTACAAACTTGAATTACTTATGTACATTGAATTGAATTTGCTTGATTTTAGGTGGCGAGACTCAGGCCATGAGGCCTGTTCTTTCGTCTGACCATGCAAATTTCGTTACACTCCTTTCACCAATCATGGTAGAAAGAAGGTATTACTTGGGCGCCGAAACAGGCGATTTGAATTTAGCTGAGAGGCATCATTTAGGCTTGAGGATCTTTCACATGCAGTAAATGTACTAACATGGGACAGCCGGCTTTACTTCCTCCGAAGGAAGGCGTACGAAGGATTTTTCGCCCTTAAAATTCACGGCGTCGATCGGGTTTGAACCTGCAAACTTGGGTATAGCAGTTCGATACGCTAACTGCTACACCATCGCCGCCACTATGGAAGGATTCATTGCATACATTGGGAGGATGATGCAATTAATTTAAATTATTTAAACTATTTCATAAAATGTTGACACTATAACAACAAAGGATATTTTATTGACCTACCCTCATTATCCATCATTACCATCATTAAACTTTGAGGGAAAGATCAACATGACAATTTATTGCAGAATATTATAGTATTTAAATGACCTTGTTAATGACATTTGTTTCAAAGTCAATGAGAATGACAAAAATGTCATTTAAAACCGTAAAAACCTGCATAATTAGGAAAGAAAACTTTCTGAACGAAAAGACGTTTTGTAGGTGGAAAAATCCTTTCATCAAGAAATTCAATAAAATGAAAGTTTTCAAAATCTTCAAACCTATATTCCATCTGAGTCACTACGGTATCAACTGTTTCAAAAGAAACAATTTTGTGTCCTTCAAACAGTTCTGTCCCTGAAAGTTCATTCATTGTCGTGTCTGCTTGATGGCAGATTTCAGTAGTCTTCATATGTAACATGGCATATTACTACGCATTCTTCTCTTTCTATTTCTGCATAGTACTCTGCCTTAAGATTCCACGTTGTTGACCGAAAAACTGCATTTCGATATCGTGATATGCTTCTAGTTGGCGGAGTGACCCATAGTCAGTGTGGACTTTCTCTAAAACACTAAACCTTAGCGCTCATTTAATTGTTTCATAAAGAAAAACACGAAGAAGACTGCCACGAACGGCAATAATAAACCACTCCACGGCATTTCCCACAACGCCAGGTGATGAGGTGAATTTGCCTGGTTGGGACGTGAGCCAGCCGGTGTCTATCCTCTGGGAGGCTACCCGCTCATCTACAGGTACTGCTTATTTCCTCGCGTGTAAGCGAGGGAAAAGGAGTTGAAAACATTTAATTTTCTTTAACGATTCACTAAACAAATATTGGAAAAAATGGCACACATAACGATAGATTTTATTAAAAAATAATTTGGGTATTTAGAGGCTCCCACTCAGCTTCACCACTGTAAGGCACGTGTAGAAATTCACGTTCAGAGCGGGCCACATGGCTTTAAAAGCTGCGGCGTCACACATTTCGTGATTCAACCTGCCGATTATGGTCGGTAATAGAATAAGAGCGGTGGTCATACTTTATCTTCCTGCGAAGGGACACATTGTTAGACACAGAATATGACCTCTAGAGACGCTTTTCTGTCAAAGGTTAAATTTCTATTTAAAGTGAAAACATGTTTTAATAAAGGCCTCTTTAAAATAACGCGTTCACTTTGCTTCTACCAGATCTTTCTCGCGAAGTTCGCTAACCCCTTCTCTCTTTTGTGGGAACATGTTACCGGTCGGCGGAGTACGCGCGTGCGCAAAATCGATGTGATCATCATTCGGGAACTTCGTGGATAGGCCTGCCTACAGAAACTGATTTCGACTTGGTTCATACTGTGATTTATTTACCGCTGCCCGTGACAGGTCATCAGCAGTTACGGTGCCATCCGTAGATCTCGTATGTTGAATGCGCGACCATAGTGACGTCACTGTGACGTGTAGGCTCTTACTGGATGACACCGTAACTACTGGTGATCTGTCGCAGGCAGCAGCAAATAAATTGCAGTATAGTTGGCGTGCAAGTTAGGTTCGGTGGGGAAGGAAGATGCGTTTCATGAGGGTCAGGGACTTTGATACCAGCCGAAGGATAGCATGTGATCCGATAAAACACAAAATGTTAGCTAAAAATTCGCCATATTTTTAAGTGCGATAGGACACAAATTTAAGAAAATTATAAGAAACAAATGGCAGATTTTGGTTAAGGTTTGAAAGAGTTGTAATCTCTTCTAAACAAACGAAACTCTGTACTAATTCCAATGCGCGCGGAAATTGACAGAAAACTATGTATACCGACCACACAAGAGGTGTCCATGGTTTCGTTGATATTCAAGAACTCGACGAAATCTAAAAGCCATGCAACAGTTTCTGATTTTGGACGAAAAATGGAAAACATTTAAGTATCTATCCGCTTATTCTGCGCGTTCCGACTTTCGTCTCATACTGCATCACTGCGTACGTTACAGCCGCTGACATCAGCATTTGCCATTTACGTGTGTTAAAAGCGGAACAGCAATTTTATTTCTTCTCGCTACCGCTGTCATGGTAGACAGATGGCAAACGTCTGTCGAGAACAACCCTAGTGGCTAAACCGTCCAGACTATTTTCTCCAAAATTGATATTCCTCTCAAAGTAAACGTAAAAAAAAAGTGTTTATTTACTTTGAATTAATAAGGTATCTACATCACCAACAGTCTAATTAATTAATGATAATTCCCTGTCGATCTAGCTGATGTCGCGGCCTCTTGAATTTGAAACCCATATTTTAATTTTGAGTAGTACTTTACATGAAGCCATCTGGAACATTTTCAAAATAAAAAAATGGCTCCATCGTTTTTGATTAAATTTTATGCATAGTAGATTAAGAGAATGATGCAGGTCTCATTTTCGTTGAAAACCCTGGATTTTCGGAAAATTGCAAAATTCAAAATATTTTCGGCTTCCTAGAACTAAAATATTAAAGATTCCCTTTAATAAACTATGTTTTTTAAAGGTAGATTTTGAAATAGGGCCTTGTACAAATTTTCGTGTAATTTGGCGTGAATTATAGGCAGTTTTTAATTTTGATGAAACATTTTTTTCTTAAAAACGGCTCCATCGCTTATGATTGAATTTTGTTGTTGGATAGTGTGAAGGACGTTTAAGAAAATGGATCAGGTCTCGTGTTGGTTGAAAACCCTGATTTTTGAAAATTGAAAAAAATTCAAACATTTTTCGTCTTCTTACAACTACAATTATGAAGATAAACATTTTTTTCTTAATGAAGTGTGTTCATAAAAAACAAATTTAGAAATAATGTCAAGTTTAATTTTTCAAAAAGAGTTTTTTTGCGAACTTTGGTGTCAAACACTGGCAACTTTCATATTCTTTAAACAATTTGTCTTGATGGATTCATTGTTAGTGATTCCGGGTGCGTCTACTTCTATGGTCATTAGTCCTGTTCGTGTAGTACGTGTTTTTCATTTGAGGCAGTTATTCCCCATAGACCGGGAGCCATAAAAGAAAATCCATGTATGATAAGCTCAAAGCCAAACCTTTTTTAGAAGTTAGCCAATGCTATGAGGAACAGGAAATGCAGTATATGGCTCATGTGTCGGCGATGCGCTGCTCAATTTTGAATGTGTCGAGAAAAAATATGCCTTGGGGAATGAGTACAGCTAATTCTTGCTGTTCATTGTCTGTTAGATAGCAAAAGTGTAAAGGAGTTGTATGCCATACCAATGTGGCGTCTCAAACTGTACGCCATACTGAATTCAAAGTGTCATTTTTTAATCCTTTCTTGTATTGCGAGCTCAAAGTGAATGTTTTGCTCTAATGGTATAAAATTCTTTTTCTTTGTCGATTAAGATCACACCATACCTTTTCGGCGTCTCTTATGTAGCCGCCATACTGATTATAAGATGTCCAATTTGTCACTAGGTACACACTCTGAGAAAATCAGGTGGTAAATATAGGTACACACCTGGAGAAAAATATGTTTTATTAATCTTAATGTCTACAAGACGAATTTGAAAGCACCATACCGATTGGGTGTCTCGAACGTAAGTAATTGACCTGTAAAGTTGTAAAGTTTTTTACAAGTGTGATGCATAACAGGTGCCACTTTTGTGTTTTTAGTCATAAGCTAATGTCTGAAATACCGATATATGTGTACTACACCGATGTCATGTATTTAGGCGAGGTATAAACTCGTACATTTGTAAAATATATGTTTAAATATATTAAGTTGTAATTATTCTGACTTTTGCATATCTATTAATATTTGGAAAAGGAAGAAATTAATATTAAAGAAGTAGATCAAGAATGGAGTACATTTACACAAATAAAGGAAAATTGAATATATCACAAAGTATAAATATGTTTTAGGGTATTTTATTTTAGACAGAACATTGTCATAAATGTCTGTGAATAAATTCGATTCCAACATGGTATTAATGGTATTGTGTCTTTTAATACGTAATATCTCCGAGGATTAATCTTGAATATTTTCTAGGTTCATTTACAAAATTGTAGGGCTGTCAAAATTAAAATAATGAAAAAAATCAAGGCGATGTCGAGAAATTAAGTTTAATTTTGTATGTTTCATCGTTATTAATGTTTTAATTATTTATTTCATGCATGTCGCTTTGTCTATCCCACAGACAAAAACAGGGAAATCGCGACAATTAAGGCAAAAGCATTTAAATAATGACACTTCGTATACAATCTGGCGTACAGTTTGAGACGCCACATCGGTATGGCATACAACTCCTTCACACTTTGGCTATGTAACGAACAATATACAACAAAAATTAGCTGTGTACTTATTACCTAAGGGCATAGTTTTTTTTTCAGCACATTCTGAAAATTGTGCAGCGCAACGCCGAGACCTACCGGCCGCCGTACTTACGTTTCCCTGTTCCTCATAACACTCGCTAACGGCTCAAAAGCTTTAGCTTTGAGCTACTATACGTGTTTTCTTGGCTCCTGGTCTACCACTGATGGCGAGATCCAGTTCGACCTACCGTCGAGCAGCGGGTTTTCACAACTGGCATCTCCACCAGCGGATACCGCACCAGCTGACAAGTTCTAAATCCCGACCCTCCCGGCATGTGTGGTAGTGTGGTGCATGTTAGTGTGTGTGTGTGTGTGTGTGTGTGTGTGTAAGATAGGTCAAGGTGGAGGCAGGAAGATCGCGCTCGGTCTGTGGCCCGTCGAAATAGGGTACTGCACCGGCACTAGCTTGGTGTTGGATCGAAGAAATCACGGAAAACTATCGATCAGAGGAACTGGACGCCAGGATTCTTCCAGACAGCGCAACAAATTTCTACTTAGCTGAAAAGCTTGTGCCGAAAATGCTGCTGCCGCACACTGTTTAATTCGGGCCGTAACCTGGTCGCACTGGCAAAATTCAAAGTGCGCGTTCGAATTTGACTAAGCAATTCTCGTTCGAAAGGCATTGGAGCACACTACTTCAGCTCCGTAACGTCGTTTCAGTAATTGTTGTCGTCTTCGAGCCTCGTAAAGTGACCGTTGCTCGAAACACTTGAATTCATTAATTCTTGACGACTATATTTGTGAAATTAAAAAAAGGTGTTAAAATTATGTTTTTGTGAATTCCTTTGGTATTCTTTGAACAGAAGACTATTGACTAGTAAGTTTGGTATAGTTTAAGAAAAGTGTTAATAATTCTTTATATATAATACGGCTAACCTCTAGCCTATGGAGCGTAACGTTAGTCACGTATTGTGGATTATATTTTAGTCTTGTGTATTCCTGCTACAATCAGTTTTTATTTATTACATAGAATGCCTTTAATCTGAATGTCACACGTTTAACTTCATATACCTGCACTTTTTTTGTTTTATAGCCACTTTACTGTAATGCTACATAGTTAGATTTGGCGCATCATATCCTGGAAAGTGTCTTCACGCCACAGGAATGGTTTTCTGCATTTTTCGATTTCTTCTTTATAATTACTTTTAATAAGAAAATTACTGATATAAATTTTTGGAATGATAACAATATTAACCCGCGACCGCGAGAACTATTGTATCCATATTTCTACACAATCAGTATTTTTGTGAGTCAGATAGCCATTTCCAAATCGCCATTTTGAATTTTGAAATTTCATCATGATATTCGAAATTAGTGATCTCCAGAACCCTGTATGTATATTTTTATGCATTTTCGTTTGTTTTTAAATGAGTAGATCCGCCATTTTGAATTTTAAAACTTTGATACCCATTTTATGCAAATCCACTGGCATTGGCAATTATGACCATGGTTTAGGCCCGATAGAACTAGTGTGCGCCATCAGGACTCGAACCTAGGACCTCCTGGTCAGAGGCACTGCTGTGACATCAGTTGATGCACTGAGCCACCGCTCCCGATATTTTTCTTTAAAACGGCTCAGTGTTTTGATTAAATGTAGATTTTAGATATGGCGGCGCCAAGAGAATGCGGTGTAGGTCCATGTTCGTTGAAATGCTTAATTTTTTTGAAAGCTTAAGATCTCACGTGCTTAGTGCCCATTTTTTTCTTGTTTTTAGTAGAAAATTGAATAAGAAATACGCCTATATTTTTTCAAATTTTTGTCTGAGCGAGTTCATACAGAAAGTTTAATTTTTTAAAATAATTACAATTTTTAATGAAATACATTTAGTGTGAGAAAGTAATTTACAGAGGAATAAAATAGATCTATCTGAGTTCTGGCCCTGTGAGAGGGGTCAAGTCTTCCGCGGGGTGAAGGAGCGCGATAAGGTAGGATTTGGTTTGACAGACGTCCGTGAGTCACATTAATGGGCTGTAGGAAAGGGTCTGCGTGCTTGGTCAAATGCATTGGTTTCAAAAGATCAGGCCTGGGGCTTTGATTCAGAGGTTTCAGACTGAGAGAATGTTAGATGCGAAATGGCGAAGGAAATCGAATTCGACAATTCAAGGTGAAGGTAGAGATCATAGCGAGTGTAATTCGATGCGTGTGATAAGAGATAAATCATCTGCTAGTCTTTGATAAAGCTACAGAAAGAGCAGCGGCATACACTGCGTTGGAGTAACTAGTATTAAAACAATTCTGCGGTAAGTAGGTCACTACGAATGAAACAGCGCTGACAGACGACTAATTTCCACCTGGTAAAGAAAGAACAATGACTCGGGTCACAACGCCGTGAAAATCGATGAATTTGACATGTGCGTTATCAGAAATGCTGTCTTCAATGTTCATGTCCGTGAAAAGCAAATGCCTACGGTATCAAAAATGCTGCAAATAATAAAAGAAAAGATTAATTTTCCTTGGAGAGAAAAATCACTATGGAGGTTGATGAAGCAGATGGATTCAGATGGAAAAACGCAAAGTATTGGTCGAGAGAGCAAACATTGTTGATTGGAGAGCGAGGTATCTCGTGCAAATGAGAAAGCATGAAGAAGACTGAGCAGTAGTATATTGACGAAATATGACTGACAACAGCTAGTAGTTAAGTGCGCTGGCAGCATGATATAACAGGTGAAACAGCAACATAGGCGCATCAGTGTTAGACTAATTGTAGTCTTGGCGCTGGTGAAAACATGGTTTCATTAATGGCGCTGGAACCACCAAAGCTGGTTCTGCATCAGGCGACAGCCTGCATCAGGCGATGAATCAAGAGAATTTTGAAAAGTGGAGAGAGAAAATTATTACAAAACTGCCTCTAAGGCAGTAATTGTTCCTGATAATGCTTCATATCATAGCGTTAGCCAATAAAACCCCAACTGCATATGCATTAAAGCACGACCTGAGGAAGCCTGAATTATACCAACTAGTTCTGCAACTAAAACCTCAGAACAAGACATGCAAAATTGATGAGCTGTTACCAGAATACCAGCCATCCGCCTTCCTCCTTAATGTGTGAAGGAATTCCGCTTGAAATGGTACGGGCAAAAATTAAGACTTAAGAAAGAAATGACAACAAAATTGTTAGAGCTTTCAAACTGAGCTATCACTCAAGTCACTATTGAAGACAGGAAGGGTTACTGCGCTCATGTCATGAAACTTGAAAATGAATACTGGGAAAGAGACGGTATAGTGCCAGATATTATGTAGAGTATTGTTATAAATATGGACTCGGATATAGAGTGTGAAGACACAGAAAATAGTGATAGTTCATCAGTGGACAATGATTAGGTACGGTCAATGTCTTTAACTCAATAGTAGTGTCCACCTCTTCCCCCACTCCCTACCGTCGCTTCCTTTTTGTATCCCCACTCTACCCCCTCTCCTTCGCTCTCCGACTGACACAGCGAAATGGCATGACGTCACAGAGCTGGAGACATCAGAACTCAACTGTAGACATATCAGAGTATTAAATGAAACAAACCAGGACTTTTTATGTTAAGTACATTCGGAGCATCAATCAATCAATCATATTTTGCGAAGTATGCGTAAATTCCAAAATTTAATATAGGCATAAATAATATATTTTCAGGTAAATAAAGAAAATGTCTTTTTTTATGTTAAGATTTAATTATAAATATCATACATTTAAAAAAAGCCATATCAAGACCGATGGCCGATTTGACGTGGAATGGCTTCATCTGACTCGTTTCGCTATCACTATCTATTCTAGTAACTACTAGCAAAACAAAAGCAATGTGGAATATAATAAAAATACTTACCAAATCAACTACAACTCGCAGAGAATGTTGTTTTAAAATATAACGATATAAATGTGAACGATCCGGCAACAGGGCGAATCTTTAACCAATACTGAGAATTCAAGGCTGATCTCACATGGTCTTCAGGCACAAAACTAAAAACAGACAGTTCACCCAAAATTTTAGACACACGTTCGTTTCCGAAACTTCTTCCTATGAAATTTCAAAATAATCGGTAACCAAAATAAATATTCGTCCGGTTTGATGAATTCCCGGACTCTTGTTAAAGACTTGTGCGTATGCCATTATACACCCGTTAACTCACATATTTAATGCATCTTATAAAATTGAACGTTTCCAGATATTTTCAAAACAGCTAAAATTAAGCCGCTTTTCAAAAAGGCAACAAAAATGAAATTCAAAATTATCGGCCCCATTTCTCTCTTTTATCAGTTTTCTGGCAAAAGACATAGAGAGACTTTACGTACGAATGGAAACCTTTCTACTAAACACGACGCGCTTTCAGATTGCCAACACGGATTTAGAAAATCAAAATCAACGGAAACAGCTATATTTTCTTTTCTTAAAGATGTCGCCTCATCATTGGATCAAAACGAGGCACCTATTGGATTATTTTTAGATCTCTCAAAAGCTTTTGACGTCATTGATCATGACATTTTACTTTCCAAATTACCTTCATATGGAATTCGTGGCATGCTCTTAGATTGGTTATGTTCGTGATTTTTTAAACAACGATCTCAGATCGCTTGAAACACTTTACTTGGAAATATGGAACATTACGTACGCACCTTCCGACTCTTTGCCCGTTGCATGTGGAGTTCCTCAAGGATCGATTTTAGGCCCTACTTGTCTTACTTTTACGTAAACGATATGCCCTCGACGATTCGAAACGGAAGAACGGTTCTCTTTGCGGATGATACGAACATCCTTTGCAATAAAGAAACCGTAAATAGTACAATATCAGATGTTTCAAATTGGTTCCGAAATAACAAATTAATAGTGAACGAAAAGAAAACGGTTTTAATGATTTATCAAATAAAACAATTCTGTGCTCCATTGAAATGAACAGTAACATTGACTGATGTTAAGGCAACAAATGTTTAGGTTCCCTAATTAATGAACCTTAAATGGAACGTCCATTTCCAGAATTGAACACAAAATTAAGTTCATTATGCTACGCGTTCAGAATTCTGCAAATTCAGTCAGCCTTCATACTGCTCGTTATATACTTCAAGAATGTTCATTCCTGCCTGAGATATATACAATATTCTGGGGAAATACATCTTATAGCTCCTAGACTTTTTAGATTACAAAACGAATTGTACGAATAATAAATCAAATCCCCACCTCACGTGATTCATGTAAACCTCTCTTCATTAATCTAGAATTAATATTAATGTGTCTTTTATTTACGAATCAGTGGTTTGTGTAAAATGACTTGCTCAAGGGCGGAATATATTTTCAGAAAATGCCGGAGTCTATTACTATAACACCTGACGTAGAAATCATATTCATCAGGTGACAGTATCAACAGAGTCATTACAAAAATTCATATACAATACATGTACATTGTTTACAACACTTAACAAAAGAAACAAAACGATTAAATTCAAAGAAAAGTTTAAATCCCAAGTGAAATCGTTTCTGCTGCATAACTGTTTCTATACAATTAGAGACTATACTGAGCATCACAAGAAAAGGAACATTAATTTTAACAATGATACATAATGCATTATTTACCATTTGGACTGTATAAATGAGTATAAACAACCTGTAACAACTATTGTACTACAGCTTCCGGGTCAATGACCCCCATCTCGATCAGGTTTTTCGTCCAGTTTCCTGATCCATTGAGCAAATGCTGAGATGGCCCTTGTTTTGCTTCTGAAAATAAATGTAACTTCATTTCCTGGGCACGTCTTCAAGAATTCAGTGGGAAATACAATTATTCAAATTATCGTTTCCATGTTGTCGGGCAGGAAGTAATAAGAGCCAAAATTTATTGCTTATTTATCTTTGACAATAGATTTTATTACATGGGAGATTTTGTTTTTTTTCTCCTTCAAAATTCAAAATTTATTGCTTATTTATTTTGAAAATAGATTTTATTACATGGGAGTTTTTTGTTTTTTTCTCCTTTCAAAATTTCAAAATTCAAAATTTATTGCTTGTTTATCCTTGAACATAGATTTTATTTCATGGAGTTTTTTTTCTCCTTTCAAAATTTCAAAATTTAGTAGTATATGAGTAAGTGTAGGGATCACAGAATTTTGAAAATGTCACACAATTCACTTTCCCATAGCGTCATACCAGTTTTAACTGTTTTCTGACGTAAAATAAAATAAATAAATAAATAAAAAGTTTTGAGCCTAGTAAATTCACTCATATCCTTCGTGAACTCTAGTGCGCTTATTAAGTCTTTCAATTTGGGTTGAGTGAATGGTCAGATTATTCTCGTTCCAAAGTAATGTCGTCAGTTTATGTATGCGTAGAACTCTCTTCAGATCCATAACTCAAGTTAGCTGGTTGGAAAGTACTAGTAATTCAGGTCCATGAAGTTGGCTGAAGGAATATGGCTGTATGAATTCAGGCTGTGGCTAAAGGAATATTTGATTATTTTAATTACTTTCCTATTAATTTTTGAAACTAAACATTAAATTCCAGAAATAGCAATAATCTAGCGGTTCTTCTTTTGATGTTATATAATTAGAATTGATAAAAAATTGGCATCCATTTTCCAGTATCGCATCCCCTTCACTCAACTGTTACAGGCAATGTGAGTTGCAACTTATTTATCTTGTTCTCAACTTCCATTTTAAAATAAGAAAAGTATTGTTCTTCACGAATGAATCTAGTTAAGCATTCACAGCGAAGGATAGCATCCACAAAATTAAAATTGAGGACTTTGCACCATGTCACCACTAAACCCAACAAGTTATCCATACTTATAAACAGAACTTTATTTTAACACTTACACTGGTTTTCGCTAGCTGATCTACTGGTATTATACTCAGGAAGAGAAAGTTAGGTTTCTTAAACAGAAGCATCCTGGAGTGTAATAAATAAGCTGTAGGGCAAAGCCTTATCGTTGCTCTCATGTCGCGTAACATCCGTGGCAAAATTTAAAAAGATCCTGACTTGTGCACGAATATTTGCAGACAAGGAACCTTTATCATCGTGAATAATTAATTTCTTACGTTTCTGTTAAGCCCTTGAGAGGATTCAGTGAGAATGTGAGACGATGGCTCTGCATTACGTAGTGTCAATACGTCAATTCACATATATTAAATAAAACAGAATTGCGCAATAACTAGACGTAATAGACCAGAACTATCGTTGTTTTCAGATTCACGAATCAAATTTTCATTAGGATCGCCTACTTTCGTATTTACTTCAAAATTATTACAGGTCAGTGTGATTCGTCACGAAATGAAAACTTCAAATCCGAGATAATGCACTAAATACGTGATCGGTTTTTCGTTGGACGTCAGAATGTGACAATAATATTAATATACGAAGGAAGACGATCTGCGTCGAAATGTTATTTGAAGCAACTTTCGTATTCTTAAATTAATGAATAACAAAAACAACAAAAAGTAGCATTGTCAAAGATAATTTTTAATGCAGGCGTTAAAAAAAACCTTCCTCTGGTGATTATCATTGTGTTATCCTATTTTCAATTTAGTTTTAATTTAATTTTTAATAATGTTTAGGAGAAATGTTTTCATGAATAATGCTTCTACATTTAAAATATCCTCTGTATTCGAAACTCATTTATCTACAGTTAAATATTCCGTGCTGGCAATGCTTCGTTATTCGTATCTTAATACCTCTTTTTCATTACCAGTTTTCAAAGACAGAATATTAAAGAAAGTTTTTTCATCGACGCAAGATACATTTTATATTATAAAATAACAAAGCGTCTTCACGGAAAGATCCAGTAATACTGAAGAAGAGCTCGGCTCTGTAAAATGAAACAAGGGTAATATTCCAAAGATTCCCTTACAAACGTGAGACATATATCTCCAAAACGCATCTCTACATTGCACAGACTACACTTTCCGATACTTCGCTCATACCGACAGTTTATCAGAGAACTTTTTGATCAGAAAGATTTGTTTTCTAAGCGTTGGATGCATTGCTAGGCGTGTTTCACGCTATTTGCACTGAGTAGGTGGAAAATAGTAACACGTTCGTGCTAAAACATAAAATGATACGTAAACTAGACAAAAATAGAAAACATTGGAAAAATTGCAATGGGTATTATAGAAAGGAGGAATGTGTCTAATTAAATGTGTTTTGTTGTTCAAAGAATGTTGATTTTAGTCATGACGCAACGCGTCTCATAACCCTCATTGGGCGGTGAGCGCTTATTACTGGGTGCAATCCTCCGTTACTTTTATACCGTCATTATCAATAGGAGTAATCCTCCGTTACTTTTTATACCGTCATTATCAATAGGAGTAATCCTCCGTTACTTTTTATACCGTCAGTAAGTCCTTAGTCCGTAAGTCGCCAAAAGGACCGCCAGGTAGCATCTCCGCGTACACGCCTCTCTCTTGCGCGCACCCAGCGGCCGGAATTTGGAAGGAACTAGGGGTAGGGTTTAGGACACTTGACAGGGTTGGACTAGCCCTTCTGAAGCAGCTGAACTCGTTTTGTTGAACGAGATTTCACATGACATTGTCCGAGAATCGAACCCGGACCTCCTTAGTGGCCACGAGACAGTAACTTTCCCTAGGGCTTTTATCCAGCCAACAGACGGTTACCCTTTACGTCCCGATGGGACGCATATTCGACCATACACTAGACCAACACACTTGCGGGCTCCTCTGATCTGGCGTCAGCAGAACGCGAGGCCCTCCTCGACAACACATACAATATCAAGGGACAAGACGAACCCGCGACCCTTCGGACCAAAGCGCTGAGTCGGTACTCGCTCTAGCCCTCGGCCATCCACGTCGGCAACAGCAAATTTCTGATGTGGAAATTCTAATCAATAATTATAGAAAGTTACAATAATTTTGCCCACAAAGAAAACAATTTAGACCCTATGACTTGTTTGAAACTAAATAAGAGCTTCAAAATGAAAGAAATGACCAAAACTACAGAAGGAATGTAGTACATGTACTTGTGTAAAAAAATATACATTTCTGTTTTATCAGTAACGTTCACTGGGACGCTTAGCATTTCTTGAGTGAGCGATTGTCTATAAGATTGCATATGTCTCTAACCAAGCTCTTGATTTTCATATATAACTTCTTTAGTTTGGAGTTCCTTTGTCACCTATGGTTTCGTATCGCCATCTTCAATTAAAATCCCATTTGAAGTTGGCTGTCGCTTCTAAGTTGGGGTTTTGACTACTGTGTCTAGCTGCCCAATCGCCAGTGTGCTAACCATCTCCACAAAATAAACCTGTTTTTCTGGTATTTTTATTCACCCCAAGGATAAAATAAAAAAAAGGAGACACTGATCAGAACATTTTTGTATTTCTTTTAAATCTTGGCGTACAGAACTAAATTCGTTATGTGAATCTCAATTGGCAATTAGAATATTTCTGAACAGATTCCGTACCTAAAATGGCAATTTTTAATTTGTTATATTTTCATTAATTTATTTCTAAACCTTGAGTTTGTTTCAGTTCTGACCATTTAAATATTGCAAAATTTGCTGGGCATTACAGCTCCGAAGACGACTACGATATGATGTTCGAAACATCCGCGCCTCAGCCTTCGACGTTGTGTCAACCGAGCGGCCCAGATCTCGACTGGCCGCGAAGCCTACGATATCAATATTTTTATTTCTTTAGTCAAAAACAGTCAAAACTCTATGTAACGTATGGGAGAAAATCATCTGCGCACACTTTCTTGAGTTTCAGAATCCCTTCCCAACAATTTAACTATTAATAGTTGAAATATGAAGAAAATAATAGTACATTTAGAAAGGCGAGAGATTAGCATTTCAAAAACTAGATATTTTCGTTGCCGAATATAGAAAACTTATTTGTAACGGTAAACGAACGAACATATTTCATTTTCTCTATTCCTAACAAAATCGAAACTCACCTAGCAAAGGAAAGTTCAACACAACGTGCGCATAGTGAAGCTACGTTTACGTCCAGAAGCAAATCAGGGCCATCTCAACATTTGCTCAATGGATCAGGAAACTGGATAAAACCCGATCGAGATGGGGTCATTGACCCGGAAGCTGAAGTACATTACTTGTTACAGGCATATTGAGTCTTTTTTTAAATTATACAATGCAAATGTTAACTAATTCATTATACTATACCTTGGTTTTCTTAAAGTAAACATTTTTCTTTTTGATGATCAGTATAGTTTCTAATTGTATAGAAACAGTTTTGCAGCAGGAAAGATTTTACTTTTAACTTAAATTTGTGTACCAATTTTAATTGTTTAATTTCATCTGGCAATGCGTTGTAAAGTAACGTACATGTATTGTAGTGGATTTCTTTTAGTGAGCTGTTGATACTGACACTTGATGAACATGATTTCTACGTCGAGTGTTGTAACTATAAATATCAGTATTACTGAAAATATTTCCACCGTTAAGTAAGTCAGTTTTGACAAATACTACAGATTCGTAAATAAATAGGCAAGGCAATGGTAAGATTCCAAGCTCAACATTGTAACACTTTTGCAATAATGTTACTTTATTGCAATGCCAATAATAGTAAGATGTTTTCAGTTAATTTTTAAAAATAAAATAAAGGAAATAAATAAAGTATTTCCGTTCTTATCCTCACTTATAATGCATCAGCTCCAGCTTCTGCCGTTTGAATCCAGGGCGAATGATTAATACTTATTTTACGCTTGAAGTGGCTACTACTGGTGAAATGACTTCACCATTTTATTAACTCAAATTTTCCGTACTTATTTTTACACATTTGCAAAATGTACCAACTTTCACGGTATTTTTAGTTAGGTCCTGTGATATGGGCCCGTGTTTGGACCCACTGCACGGCGATGCAGTAGGCTCCCTATGTGGACTTTCCCTGGGTGGTGTCCGTTGCCTTCCTGAGTTTTCGACCCAGGCTTCTTTAGGAGCCTACCTCGACAGGGTCTGGGGACCTTATTGAGCCTCGCGGTGGTCCCTAATGCGCCTAGGATTATGTCTCTCATTTTCTCCACCAGAAGTCGAGTCTCAGTTGCTACGAGTATATTCTGAACTGTCTGGAGGAAGGTGAGATCTTGTTAAGTGAATGTTGTCGAAGGTATTTAATTTTGTAGGGCAGGGTTCTTTTACATGGCACAATTGCGACATGGCTCTGTGATTTTCCGCCCTTCGAAAATTCGGACCCTTGGCCAGGATCAAACCCGGGCATTGGGGTTCTGAGTCCGTAACAAACCCTTCACCCACCGAGCCCCATTTTATCCGACAAAGCCCATTTTTTCTTCCAAAAATAACACAAATGTACCCTGGATGGAAAATAACTTTCCAGTTAAATATTTAGATTTATATACAGATAAAAGATTGACGTGAATACATCATATCCAAAACATATCCAGTTCGACTATTCACAAAAATTTCTAAGTTATATCCTTTATTAAATCATCATTTGAATTAAAAGTGACTGCGGCTCGTTATTATATAAATCAATAATTTGGCCATCCTAATATATGCACGACCCATTTGATGCTTCTACAACACACATAAACAAAATACAAACAATACAAAAATTTTTTTACGAAAATTACTAAAACTGAATGGTTTATTTCAAGAAACAAATACACGTCAACTCCAAATAGACAAAATTAAAACTATATTAATCTTCAAACGATAAATATTTTAAATTTTCCCTTTCTGCTTTCACTTCTCAACAGTAGGAACTAATTTTAAAATTACAATTTTGACGTATTAAGTCACGTTTTCCAAAAGATATTTTCAGTTCCTTCAAATTCAGTCATCATGCAATACATACACATATTTAAATCTTTCAAATATATATATATATATATATATATATATATATATATATATATATATATATATATATATATTGAAACGCACCGCTTTCCACTAAAGAAACGAGGCATCACAAGAACACGGCAGAACGGTTGCAGAGGGCACTCGCTAGCCAAGAAAAAACGGTTGAGCGGCGAAGGGTGGTCGGTTGGCCCAGAGCTGGGAACGACGCCGCGATGAGGCAGTCTGCTGGCCGCCGGCGGGGAAGGACGTATCTGGAGTTGCTCCGGTCGAAAAGCAAAAGTATCGCGAACGAACGAGTGCAGAAAGATTAATTGACGGACCATTTTGGATAACCATCAATAGTCGATCGGACATATTGCCAGGTATAGCTGATATCAGGAGTACAAAAACAAAAGAACTTGCGTGCAGAGGAGTACAACCGAGAGTCCCTGAAACCGCCGACGCTCGTAGGGAAGAAGTAACGGTAAAATTTCTTCGGTCGATATAAGATCAGAGATAACAGTGATTCTGGGTGATATAAAAAAAAAGGGTAAAGACCACCATAGATATTGTATGATTAGTGTTTGTATAGAATAAATAAATAGTTCAGTTTACTTTGTTCACGGAACAGTGGTGTTTGATTAATAACCTGGCCCATTCAGAGAAAGAACACCTGTCCCTACAAATAAATTTACTGCGGACAAGCCCTACCGGTACTAAATATATATATATATATATATATATATATATATATATATATATATATATATATATATATATATATATAATGACCAATGGTCATACCACCATCAATAAAAAAAAGACCTATTTTGAATCTGGCGCGCAACGGACGGGAGACTCACGAACGAGTCAGAGGAACGAGTCGCGGGCGCGAAAGGGGGCCCCGAGAGGCGAGACAGAACAAAACGGCAGAGAGGGAAGGTGTGCAAATGGAAGGTGGTAGATGAATAGTAAAATATGTAATCGGTTGACATCGAAAAACCAACTGGGAAAAAGTGTTTGTGATATCTCGATTGAAAAGCAGTGACAGTGAATAATCATGTAATACAGATCATGCAGATGGTGGTAGATGAATAGTAAATAGGGTAATGGTTGACATCGTAAAATCAAGTGGAAGAAGTGTTTGTTACATCGCGATTGAAAAACAGTGACAGTGAATAATCATGTAAGACTGCAGATCATGCAGATGGTTGTACAGTTTACCTTCATATTATTTTTTCTTCATGAATTCAATTCATGAGTTCAATTATATAAAATAGCAAAGTAGTAATTAATGAAGAATGTAAGGGAAAAGAATATGTGGAAAACCGTAGCCAACATCCTCCCCATAAAGGCGCTCCCAAAAGGAATCCCTTGTCCTTTCAACAATTTTAGAAACGCAATTACTGCCACCAAAATTAATGTGTGATCGATGCCTCAATGATGGTGGATTCCCAAATGGAAATTTGAGGTAAGTACAGTCACACTATATATATATATTCAGCATTTATTTTCATCAGAGAATATTATTATAATCAGATAATATTATTCATTCATCTTATTTTCAGCAGAGAGAAAGAGAGAGAGAAAGCATAAGTATTAAACTATGGGTAAAATGACTACCACAGTAAATCTTGCTTAAAGTAAATCAGAATCTTGCCAAAAGAATTGTAGCATATCTTTATTAAATCCCCGAAAATTAAACAGGTAGAAAGTAAAATAAAAAAACAAAAAGTATTATTTGAAACATCAATTCATGACCCGTTAAACATGTTTTGATGATTCATTTTTAAGATTGTTACTTGGATTATACTTTAGTGCCTGAACCTAAATTTGAAGATTCATAGGACCCTTTATGTGCTTTGCAGGATTTGAATTACAACTTTTCAAAATCACTGGTAGCAATAACAATTGAGAGAGTACGTTAGAATTACTAATTTCCTTTTTCTATAAGAATTTCAGGTTTAGGCACAAGAATTGACTTTCTGCTATTAAAGAAAATATATCTTTAAAAATTAGAAGAGTTATGATATTTCGAGACGGGCCAAACAAGAGAAAAAATAACTTTAGAGAACAGCCAGATTAAGTTTCAATAGCTCTAAAGTGGTCGTCTGTGAACACTAGTTCTCTAACCATAAGAAAGAAATTTAACCAAAAGAATATTCTGCTTTCGATGTGACGATATGAGGACTTTACATTTGTTTAAATTGCAATTTTAAAATTACTCTCGAAATAATCCTATTTTTCTTTAATGTTTTTCGATCGTGTCCACGTGTACGCAAATGGCCGTGGACGTGGCATTCGGAAAATTCAAATAATCAAACACTAAGAAACGTAGAAACTAACTGTTTAAGCATTTCAAAGTACATATCTCAATGCACAACAATGAAAATCAAAATTGCAATTTTTCACGAAAAAGACTTATTTTGTAGTAGACAGTACCTGGAGCAAAATCCGTTCTAAGTAGCCCTTTAAGAAAGGTCATTTACAATTTTGGAAAATGTGTAGTTTCCGTGTCATTTCTATTTCAAATAAATTAAATTTATCAAAAACATTTGTCAAAATCCACTCCAAAATTTTCCTGCAATGTTTTCCACGGATAAATTAAAAATGCTTAAAGAATGTCACAGGTCTCATTTTATGAACTCTGAATTTTCCAAACTTGGTGATGTTGGAAATAAGGGAGAACAATTACATTTTAAGCATCGGTCTGAGTACGTCTGGTGACTACATGATTTATTGGTAAACGCGAGTTAACTCGATGGACCTGAGTTCGAGTGTCGGTGCGGAAATAAATTGTGTCGGTTGAAACACATGAGCTTTTTTTATTTTACGTCAAAAAGCAGTTAAACACGTATGATGTGTGGTATGACGTGTAGCTTCATGTAGTAGTACAATATTAGTATAATGTAGTATAATATAGACGATACAACTAATGCAGAAATGATGTGCTTTATAGATCCACTAGTTTATCTTACACGCCTCCACATTCATTCTCACTTCAGTTCCCCCACGCCTTTGCTTCATTCCTCTCCTTCCCTCTCCGCTGCACGCACACTACTCCGCCCGCGGACTTCCAGTTCGCCGTCGCCAAACCGTCTGGCCCTTAAAGCTGTGGAGACTCGCCGAACCAGACGTAAAATGTTTTATAACCAGCCTAGGTGTCCATAAATAATCGTAAAGGGGGACGCCAGAAGTAAAGAAGAAAATGCCCAAAGTCAATCAGCCGTGGCACGTACAGGTCAAGCGAAGGCACGGCAAATCCTTGTCTTTGGTGCCTCTTCAGAGATTTGACACCCCTGTTGACTAGGATCGACACTTTAAATCTACCACCCTTTGGAGCAGTGATATTTCATTTAATTTCTCAAAGTCTTTGTTGACAATTCAACGTTATCTATCGCTGGATATAAGTTCTTATGGCGACCTCTCCCCTATCTTCATCCGATGTTTCTCAGACCAACTCGGCTCTCGCAATCAGTCGAGAGGTAAGCCGTAGGGATTTTGCGACGTAGAGTTGTTTACTGCGTGTTAATAGTGTAGCTTTCCCTTTCTTGTTGGTAGCGTAACTTAATAGCCTAACAACAATTCAAATAATAACTGGCAGTGATAATCCCAGGAAAAAATAATTGGATAGAGGTTGAAAGGCACGAATGGATCACCTTAATTTCAATTTTACCGGCCATATTACACTACACTCTTTCTAAAAAAGCCTACAAATCACACAAAATACAACTATCAAGGGAAAAATGCAGTGTTCTGAAGGAAAAATACAATGCAAAAAATTGCTTAGAAAGCAACCAAAAATGTAAACTCTCTTCTATTTATCAAACAATCACTGTCTAACCATATAAATTGATCCTAATAGTATGTTCCCAGTGAAAGTTCCCTGTTAATAAACCAGTAACAAAATGTTTAACTTTTTTACATTAGAATAAGTTTAATAGTCTAATTCTGTAATTCCTGTTACTCAATTTTTGAACACACAATGTTTTTTGTCGACGTGGCCGAGATCGCTAAGGCAGTAGTGTCGTAGTGATCTCGGACCAAAGGGTCGGGGTTCGAGTCCCGCCTCGAACATGGTTATTTTGTGTCGTTCTTTCCCCCCTTTATCACCATTAAGTATTAAATCCTGTAAATTAGTTAGTAGTAAGATACAAGACGTGAAGATTATATACTCAAACGTAAAATCCCCAAAAAACAATATGTATTACAAATAAAATGCCCCAACCCCGAAATAACTGCCGAACAGGAAGAAACTAAATAAAAAAAACAATTTTTTTACAATGATCTGGTCTTCCTCAGAAAACTATACCAATTGTTAATTACAATATTTAAATAAAAGTTAGAATAGTAATTACGACAATGAGGGCTTGATTCATTTTTATACACATTTAACTTCTCAAAGTAAATTCTAATGCTATCCCTTTCTCCCTCTCCTCCTCTCTCTCTCTCTCTCTCTCTCTCTCAGAAACATCGAAAGCATTAAAACTATTCTCTCTGTTCTGGAGTTCTGTGGAGGTGAAATTCGTTGCTTCGACGCCGCGACCATCTCCCACCGACACACGACCTTGAGTTCCCCCAGGGCGAACTTGAAATAATGGTGTATTCTCCCACTAAGAAATTTTCTTCAATATTTTTTCAATATTCCGGGTCAGAAAACACGCTGGCTGAAAAATACCACTCACTGAAATCTGCGCAAGTAAAGAAAAATACTCTGTATTAAATTGCCAACGTGAGAACAAAAACTGAATAACGTTGGGCCCTTTCTTTCTAGGAATTTACGGCGTACCACGTGCTCCTGAGACAAGCTTTTCCTGTAATTTGCGTTTTCTCTTCAGCGTGTAAATTCTATTTCTTCTCCCTCCATGGTTTTCAGGATACAATGCAGTAGTTGCAGTATTTCGAGTGCAGTATCGGACACGTGGTTACTGCACGAACCGGTTCTTTCTTTCCTGGCTGCCAGCTCAGAGGTACGTTTCTTATAATTTGTGTCTTTCTCAAAGAAATCATGTGATGATTCCGAAACCAGTCACCGAAGATCAAATCAAATAATAAGTAATAATAAACAAGTAATAAAGGGTTTAAAGAAGATAATTCATTATAACGGCCATTCAACACTTGCAAATTTTTCATGCGAAAATCTCCCGGAAAAAGTTCATCGTAATTTAGATAATTCTTCATTAAATACAATTTATGGACGAATAATAGTCTCAGTTGTTGAATCTTTGGGTTTTTTTAGTGATATCAAATTCGATTCATCGTTTCCCAAACTGGTATATGTGAATACTCGACGAAGACGACCTGCAGACTAGCCTCGTATGCCCCTCCGTCCACTTCATTAACAATCAGTAGCATGAGCACTACATCATTGCTTCCTGCCAAACGCCACTCGATCTCGTCGTTGCCCTTCGACGTATCGATTTTGTACCTCACTAGTCGTAGCACCGATTTATTCACAATACTACGTTAGTCAGTGCATTTCCCAGATGTCTCGAGGAGGAATCTCACCACGAATTTGAGTGAGCGTTGCAAATGTGAAGGCAAGGGGGAAACC
>CAXIVR010000001.1:224942008-224970543 GCA_964035755.1 Teleogryllus oceanicus | reverse complement strand
AGGAGGAGGGTAGGAGAAGGAGGGGAGGGGATGGAGTGTAAAGGAGCGATTGGCCGAGAAGCGAGTGTAAAGGAGTCGTTGGCCGAGAAGCGAGTGTAGGGTGATCGATTCCCAGAGAAGCGAGTGTAGGTGAGTCATTGGCGAGAGTGTGTCGGGCAACTATTTTTTGTCGGGTATTCTAACCTCTTTAGTTATCAATAACTTACACTGATTTTATTTTAACGAATTATTTCAAAGAGATTTTTGAGTCCTGTTTGATATTTTAATATATATTAATAATACGATAATTTTTATGTTACAGTTCACAGGATGCAGTGATGTGATCGGACTGCGATAATACAAACGGGAGCCGCCACTAACGTCTGCAACCTTAACTTCAGTCGCCGCACACTCCCTTTACACTGTCGGGGGCGGGTAATGGGTGTGCCTGGTCTTGGGGCGTGGGCATGGTGTTTAAGCGTGGTGTGTAGCTCTAGGGCGTGTGCCGGGGGCATTGGCGAGGGGCGTTGGCCTGGAGCGTGAGTACAGGTTGGGAAAGGGAGTTGTGCGTTTGTCCGCGTAATTCATTTTCTCAACATTTTAACGTCTTGCTTGCGTTCCTTGCTCGGCTTTTTTCGCGATTTTTTCCTCTCGTTCCTTGTCTGCGTTTATTGGGCTCGTTCTTTGCTCGCGATTCTTGTCCGCGCACTGGGTGTGAGCGCTGGGTTCGCGCACTGAGTCTAGGCGCGGGGTTAGCTTTACCCTTAGTTTAAGAGACCGTGTAATCATATCACCGTTAACTTAACTAGTAAAGAGATTGCAGTACGCCGCGGAGATCATATGCACAGGGAATCCTTCTTCATAATACGCGGTGTGTGTGTGTGTTGATTTAGGCTTACCGCGAGTGTGTGTGTGTGTGTGTGTGTGTGTTGATTTAGGCTTACCACGTGTGTGTGACCCCACTTCCACCCTATTTCACATTCGTCTACACACTCACCTGTTTCACGTCTTCCACCTCTTCCAACCTCCTCTACCCTTGGGTAGGAGCGCTCCTTCCAAACTGGAAATAGGCCTCTAGGGGAATTCGCCACTATAAAAAAAGGAATAACGCGCCGCAGGGACTACATCCTACAAATGTAAATGTGGTGAGGAAATGTCCCAACAAACGCGCTGCCCGTCCGCGTGCGTGAGAGCGAGCGCTACCCGTCCGTCTGCATAGTTGCGTGCGCTGTGCGTTTGTGTTCGATAGTTTGTTCGTTTTTACATGTCAGTTACTTTTTCATTTTTGTTCCTTTGAGGTGCTCTTTGTGCGTATTTTAGCCCCGCATCTGTGTGTTGCTTTGGGACTCGTCGTCTGTGTGTTGCTTTAGGACTACGTCGTTTGTGTGTTGCTTTAGGACTACGTCGTTTGTGTGTTGCTTTAGGACTACGTCGTTTGTGTGTTGCTTTAGGACTACGTCGTTTGTGTGTTGCTTTAGGACTACGTCGTTTGTGTGTTGCTTTAGACTACGTCGTTTGTGTTTGCTTTAGACTACGTCGTTTGTGTGTTGCTTTAGACTACGTCGTTTGTGTGTTGCTTTAGACTACGTCGTTTGTGTGTTGCTTGACTACGTCGTTTGTGTGTTGCTTTAGGGACTACGTCGTTTGTGTGTTGCTTTAGACGTACCGCGAGTGTGCGAGACGTTTTAGGCGGGCCGCGTTTGTGTCTGCAGCATTAGTTCCGTGTTTGAGCTTATATTGCATTAAGCGTGCCGCGTGTGTGGTGGACAAAGGTTTCCTGCGTGTGTTTCTTTAGGCCTTCGAATGTTTGCGCGTGTTGCTTTAAGCGTTCACGTTTTGTTGTGTGTGTGTGTGTTCTAAGCGTTGGGGGTAGAGTGTTTTCTTTAGGTGTGCCGCGTTTGTATGTGTTTTGTTTAGATGTGCCCGCGTGCGTGTGTCCACACTTCAACCCTTTCCACACTTCTACCCTTTCCACACTTCCACCATCTCTACCTTCCACCCTCTCCTTCCTCACCAACAGGCTTCGTGTCCACAGGGCAGTCCCCAACTTCGGACGACACCCCGTCTATACAAAAGGGCGGAATGTGCCGCAATAAAGTGAAAAAGGCAACTAGAAATTCCTGGCGTTCCGCAAAAGGCAGTGCTCCGTTTTAACAATTGCTCATTTTCACGAAAGTCTTTTCCAATCATTATAGTCTCCCCAAAAAAGCCCCATCCCCCTTCATCTTCGCGTCTGCACGCCCCCAAAAATTTTTTCTCGTCTCATGCGTCTTGACCCCCAAAAAACCCCTTTTTCCCCCATGCATCTATTAATCTACTCTCGCCAGTCGCAGAGCCGAGCGGTTTTTTGGCTAACCCCCCGTGCAGGATGGTGTCGACGGAGCAGGGCGCGCGGCTATCGGCCGCGGGGTGGGGGGGCTACCGCGCGGTGGCGGTCCCCGGGACACGAGGGCGGGGGCCCCCTTTGCGAGCGTGGGGCCCCGGGGTGATGGCGGTGCATTGGCGATCGGGGGGGGGAGCGAAGGGCCCCTACTAACGTCGAAATCATCGAGACTATAAAAGGCCAAAGGGGAATTTTATTGATAGAATCGATGTTTACAAAAGGTTACTGGCAGAGGCTTCAGGCAGTCGCTGCAGACACCCAAACGGCGGCTGGTTCGCAAGGTGGAACCGAGAACCAGTCGCGGTCTATCATTGTTACTGGCACCCCAGAGCAGGGGAAAACAGTCTTGGGCGGACTGGGAGGTGATCCGGTCCCCAGGATCGGGGGGAGTTGGTGCCCAGGATATCGAGCGCGCGCAGGGACCGGGCGGGGGCGCGAGGACAGCCACATGTTTTGGGGCCCAACTGGCCTTTTTTCAGGAAGCGGGAGGACCGGCGCCCGGGAGATTTTCCCCCGGAATGGCAGGGTGCGCGTCGTGAGGACTTCAGCGGGGCAGTGCGGCAAACGCGTAAGGCGTTAATTCCGCTTTTTGCAGGAGGCGAAAGGAGCGGAAAGCAGGCGTCGATTCGTTTCGAAATTTTCGGGCGGGCGCACCCATGTGTTGGTGGGGGGCCCGTCCGGGGGCGTGGGGGGGGGCGGGGCGACGGGTTCCGTGAACTCGGCGGGGGGCAGAACCCCAGTAGGGGGGAAAACCCCCTTCCCGGGGCAAGGGGGCGCCTCTTCGCGGCCGCCCCCCCGCGCCTTGGGGCGTGGCCGGGGCCCGCCTGGGCGCGCCTCGGGGGGGGGCAGCGGGGACGACCTCTGACCCGCGGCATCGCGGCGGAGGCGGTCTGTTCGCTTTCCTCCGGTCGCGTTACTTTCCCCGCCGGAGCCCACGGCCTCGGCGAGCCCCGGGACGCTTTGCGGTGACAGCCTGGGCAGGACCTCTTAGGGGCGATGGCCCAAACGTGCAGCACAGGAAGCCGCGGTGAGCGGGGACCCACGGTCGCCAAAAGGCAGGAATAGGCTTTAAGAATGGGATGGGAACATCAAAGGTCTAGGCTCTAACCAAATCAAGATTTCCCATGGGACAAAACATTTATAAATGGGTCTCTAGAAACTTGGTGGGGGGGGGAAACGTTAAATTGTCTGGTTTACAGCCATATGCAAACTAAAAACGTAGGGGGGAAAGGGTGGGTCCCCGGAGGTGTTGGTGCAGATTTCAGGATAGGTTATAATTTATTTATGAAATTAAACAACCCGCAATTTTTTTTGTATTGACTAGAATGCAAAATACAGACCCCCAATTTATTTATATACCTCACCCACAGGGCTGCTTATTTTTCTCCAGAAGCTTTTTAAAAACAATAATTTTTAGACTTGTTGAAGCAAAAGGGATCCCAATACTATTACTAGTCTTAGGGACATGAATGCTAAATTGGCCGAGCAGGAAGTATTTTTCGGGGTTGATCGGCGAAACGGGGCTAATTCTAGAAAAAAAAAGACTCAGTCATCAAAATGATGGTCAGGAATTGTTAAATTATGGAGATTTTAAACTCGAAATCTTAAAAGGCAAATAGGACAGGATACTGAAGGGGGAAAAACTTTTTTTAGTGGGGAAAGGGGGTAGGGAAGAGATTATGCTTTTTCTATGAAAGAATAAACAATTTATTCGATTTTAACGAAAGGGCAAAACGACTTTGCCCCCCGGGGTTCATTTAGCAGTAAAAGTTACAACTCCACAGGCAGTGGGTGGGCGGGGGCAAAAACCACAAAAGCAAGACGACGGTTTGTATGGAAAAAGGAAAAGCGACAGGGAAATTTTAGGGCTTTCTTATTCGGTAGAGGGGACGGGGGCGGTCACCCGGAAAAAGGGGCTCTTTGGGGGGAGGGGGATGGAATTGGGGGGGAAAAGGGGGAAGGGTACTGACCCAAGGATGGTTTAGCGAGGAGTGTCGGGGAGCAGGCGGGAAACAATAGTAGCCTTAAAAATTTTAGAAACAGGAACTGCGGAAGCGAGAAATAGTTACTTGTTACTACGAGGCAATGAGGCCACAATTAAAAAATCGAAGAAATCTTGGCAGGGAGGGACAGCAAAAAGAGGCAATTTTAAAAAACAACTAAAAATCAATTTGGGACGTTATAAGATCACTGCGTAATAAAAGAAATGGAATGCAATTTCATCAGACGCGTGGGGAGTACTTTTTCGGGCGCTCGAAAAGAAAAACAGGGGTAAAATTATCAGGGCCGGGATGTCCCCGAATTAGACGAAAGATAACCTGAATGAAAAAGAATAGGCTGCTAGCCATGAATAATAAGAAGGCAGGCGGCGGACCCCTTCGACACAATTTATTTCGAAATTTGGGGACATAGACCCAAAGTATTCAAATTTATTTAATCCCAAAAGTTGATTCTGGATCGTATCCAGAAACGTGGGGTACAGCGATCCTCCAACCAGCTTTAAAAATAAAAGGGAAAAGAATTGCCCCCAAAAAAATTTCGCGGAATTGTCTTTTTCCAGCGCTGAGAAACTATTTTGTAAAATACTCAACGGGGGACTGAGGAATGGGGGGTAAAAAACCCTTTTTGGGAAAAAATCAGAATTGCAAGCAGGCTTTGGAGGCTTTGGGGCACCGACAATATCTTTTTGTTAGATACCCCAGTAAAGCAGGCGCTTGCGCTAACGGGGGGCCCCTTTATTGCAGTTTTTTGATTTCGAAATGGCTTTTGACTCTATCAATAGGAAAGCTTTATGGCAAAAACTTAATGAGCTAGGCGTCTCACGTAAAGTTTTAAAGTGTTGCAGAGCATATACGAAGACGTAAATTTCTGTGTCAGGTGCGGTGATGGAAGTACAACGCGAAAATAAAATCGACAGTAAGAGTAAGACAGGGCTGTCCTCTCACCGCTATTATTTATCTTGTTTATAAACGATTTATTGACGTGGTTACAGGATGCGGATACATCTGCGCCGGAAATTGAGGGCCTGAACATTCCCGGACTACTATATGCTGATGATTTAGTTTATGTTAGGAGACTATTGGCGGCTTACAAAAGTTTAAATATCCTAGAAACGTATAGTGAAACATCGGAATAAATAGTAAATATTAAAAAAACACAAAGTAGTTGTCTTCAAGAATCGATTTATCTGGGGTAACAAGGAGAAATGGTTTTACGCTAAGGAGGAGATTGACCGGGTAAAAACATTTACATATCTTGAGGGCAAAATTTTCCATGAATGGGGATGGAGTAATCACATAGTGGCGGCGCACAGTAAAGGAAGAATTGCGCTCAAAGAAATCGTTTGCGCAGTGCGCAGGGTTCCAGAATTGCCTTTAAAGGTGTGCGAGACGATGTTTAAATCGCTAGTTCTCCCAGCAATGAATTATGGGGCAGAAATTTGGGGAGTGGATAGGATAGATCGACTAGAAAGCGTTGAAACAGATTATTTCAAATTAATTCTTGAGTCTCTAGATTCGTAGCAAATGCCGGAGTCCTAAGAGAGATCGGTAGTGTAGGAATTTGGAAAGATTTTAAATGAAACCCATTAAACTTTGGATTAAATTAGCAGGTGAACAGGCTGACTCACTTATAAATAGATGTTTTCGGGTGCAGTTACAGGAAGCAACTAACGCTACTGGTCGTATAAAATTAAACTGCTACTGGAACGTTCAGGTCTGGGAGACGTTTCTCCGGAAATGGTGGGAGATAGGGAACACGTGACATAGAACGGTTAATTTCGGATAGACTTGCGGATATTAAAAGGCAAGAGATCCTGGCAGCAACGGCCGAAAAACGTTCGCTAGTTGCGGCAAATTCACGCGAGTCCGTTATGGGGTTGCGAACGTTACGTAAACACACTGCAAAAGGACGCAAGAGGATACGCTTGGTTCAGGGTCGAAGTGGATGCAACGTAGTTTAAAAGGACTCGAATGGTAGTGGCATCTGTGTGCTTTGGGTGATAGGGAAGACTGGATCCATATCCTTTTAATTTGCAGTGCGACCGAAACTTGGAGAAGAAAATGGATGGAATGGAAATTACTACTTCAACATAGGAACGTAACGCTCGCCCAAAACATTCTAGGGGATAAAAGAGCTAACTTCATGAAAGAATTGGGAACATTTCTGGGAAAAGGTTCGGACCACTAGAGAAACTGAAATTAAGGAGTGAGGAAAACAGCAGTGGTTAGTACGAGCAGAGCCTAGACTGGAGAGAAATGTGTAATAAATCAATAAACTAACAATAATTAAGTTAGTCAGTAAGTTATGTTAGGTTAGTAAATAGTACAAAAAATAAAATAAAAGTTATAAATTGTAGTCAATTGTTAAAGTATAAGTAGATAAATAAGTCAATAAAAAATATATATTAACTTAAATTAATTAAAATAAGTTAAATAAATTAAAAATAAATTAAATTAAAAAAAAAGGGAAACGGTTAAAATAAAGCACATTAGGGGGCGAAGGAAGTGGGAATCGGAAATGTTAGGGCAGAGGCGTTGGTGCGGACGATTTTCTGTGGTGCTGTTTGTTTTCAGGTGCGGTGGAGGCCAAACACTGGAAGGAGAATGCCTGACGCCCCGCCAAATAAATAAATAGTCTAAAAACCGGATAGAGTAGCATGTACTCGGCTTCGACGGCAGGTTTTTCCCCCTTCAGGGGTTTTTCCCTCAGCCGTACCTTATGGTCTCGTTTCCGCGGCTTTGAGGCGATGGAGAGACCATTTGGGGTGAATACCAGAAGGCGAAAGGTTAGAACGCGGTAGAATGTAGGTATTGTAATGGCTTAAAGGCCTTCGGCCCAGCCACATGCATCAGTTTCTAATTTGGCTGTAATAATTACCTATTAAATAAATAATATTAGTCTCACGCCACCACAATCTCTTTTCGTCTGATAATCCCGTACGTGGTTCGACTGCCTCCGGATCTCTATGAAGCATCGATTTGATTCGTTAGAATTTGCGACAATGGGTGGTCTCCGTTTCGGTGTTCTGTCAATGGCAGTTGAGAATTTCATGTGATGGAAAATTTCGAACAGGGTGGCACGCGCCTCCACGTGGAGTGCAGAGTTGCGACAGAAAGCTATTTTTTCTTTAAATGCGGCCTACTTATGTGTTTATTTGTACGGGTGGAAGTCCCGGCCAGGTCCCTCATGCGTGACTAACACGGGGACCCATCGGCGCGACACGCGTCTCGGGTATTTACACTTGACCTTTTTCTACAGCTCAGTTCCTGACATAAATATCTCTAGTTCTTCCCCGTCCGCTGACAAGAGTGTTATGCCCCTAAGAGGTAGGGGGCGTGGGGGCAACGGACGGGTTCTGGCTACACGATGTACTTAATATTTTTTCAATATTTCAACCCTTTCGTTGGAATCGTATCCTACTCTTTTTTAAATTTTATTTGAGGAGGCTGTAACGTTACAGTATATTTGTGCGCCCGCACACAACTAGAGTCTTCTGGAGAGATAGGTCGGTCGCCGGACGCCGAGGAGAGCGGACGCACCGTGGAGCGCTCCGCCCGCCGAGGGACTTTATGCCGCCGCGGGAGTAAACCGCTCTTTAAGTACTAAAGAGCAAAAAGCCTAGCTTCAACCTTGTAAGGGCGCTCTAGTCTAACAAACAGCCCTTTTAGGGCTAGTGTTATATAAGCTTTTATAAAGTTTTATAAAGCGACATGTCGTCGCCGGCGAGTTCTGTCGCGTCGACACTGTTCGCCACCCCGTCTGCGGGTGGGAATGGAGCGCGTGGAAGAGCCAGCGGGCGCACGACGGATCGAGGAACCGTCTAACGACGGGGCGGTTCCTCATCCACTGTGCGCATTTGCGCTAAGAGAACTCCTTCTGCCAACAGGAGGAGACCGCAGAGCGGAGAGGAGGGCGCAGGGCCCTTCACATCGGCCGCCGCGCAGCCCGCCGCGTAGCCCGCCGCCGCATCGCCGCTTCCTGACGCTGCGCCCACCGCGGTGCACGCCGCCGCCAGGACCACTCCGCCGCTTCCTGACGCTGCGCCCACCGCGGCGCACGCCGCCGCCAGGACCACTCCGCCGCCGGCCGCCGCCGCGGCCGCCACGACGCCAGACGCCGCACCCGGCGCAACCGAAGCAGCAGCAGAAGAGGAGGAAAACGGGTTCACTCTCGTCTCCCGCCGACGACGCCCACCCCCATCTTCCTCTACGAAGTGGCGAACAGTTTTGGTCTCCTTGAGGCCTTGCACGCGGCCGGCGGCGACGCCGCGGTCACCGCAGAGATGCCCGGCGACGCCGTCACGGTACGGTGCGAGACCCTCGAGGCGCACCGAGATGTACTCGCCGCTCTGGAGAAGTAGTCTGTGGAGTACCACACGTACTCCACAAGGAAAGAGAAGTTCCTTCAATATGTTTTGCGGGGTATACCGTTGGAGCTCTTTTCAGGCGCTCCACGATAACCTGGAACTTGTTGGGTTTCAGGTGCGGAAGCTGAAGCGTATCTGCAGCCAGCGGCCGGGCCGACGGGGCAGACCACTTCCCCTGGTCATCGCCACCCTGCAGGATTCGGAGCGCCACCGGGCGTTCCGGGAGGTAACTTACATTCGTGGGCTCCGCGTCCGTGTGGAAGTGTATCGGCCACCGCGCGGGCCCACGCAGTACCACAATTGCCTGGATTTCGGGCACGTGGCACGGACCTGCAAGCCCCGCACGCGCTGCAAAGACTATGGGGATGCTTACGACGCCGCGCAGTGCCCGCTGGGGCTAAACTCCCCGGCGTTGTAGCGTAACTGCTCCAACTGTCTGGGTGATAACCACGACGCGAAGTACAAGGGTTGCCCCGAGTACAAGCGCCGCTGTTTCAGGGGTAACCAGGCCCAGCAGCAGCGCCACGAGCGGCAGCAGCGGGATCGCCAGCGGCGTGCTGGCATCCAAGAGAGGCGAGCGGCCGACGCGCGGCCGGAGGCGTCGTGTTCTCCCAAACGGGAGGGCAAACCCTCGCGCCGCCGCACCTCTACGCCTCCGCCGCAGTCACCGCGATCTCAGCGTTCGCGACTAGCGCCAGCAGCGACGCCAGGAGCGGACGTACGCGGACGCCCTGGTCCCACGCTTCCGCCGACTCCGGGAGCGCCAGCCGGCGGCCGCCGACGCAGTCCGCGAGAAATTAGCTCTCTCCGTCTTCTGAGGCTGCGCCCGCCGCTGCGCCCGCCGCTGCTTTTCTCAACGGGGTGGCCGACATTTGAGGTCTACTCGAGGCCTTGCACGCGGCCGAATTCGACGCCGTGGTCACCACAGAGGTGGCCGGCGACGCCGTCATGTTTCGGTGCGAGACGCTCGAGGCGCACCGGGGAACTTTTTGGCCGCTCTGCAGGAAAGGTCTGTGGATTACCACACGTACTCCACAGGAAACGAGAGTTCTACGGTTTGTTTTGCGGGGCATTCCATTGGAGCTCCTTCTAGGCGCTCCATGATAACCTGGAACGCGTTGGGTTCGAGGTGCGGAAGCTGGAGCGGATATGCAACCAGCGGCCGGGCCGACGGGGCAGACCACTTCTCCTGGTCATCGCCACCCTGCGGAATTCGGAGCGCCACCGGGCGCTCCTCGCACGCGCTGCAAGCCTCGGACGCGCTGCAGAAACTTGGGGGATGCTTACGACGCCGCGCAGTGCCCGCTGGGGCTCAACGCCTCGGCGGAGGAGCGTAACTGCTCCAACTGTTTGGGCGATAACCACGGCGCGAAGTAAAAGGGTTGCCCCGAGTACAAGCGCCGTCGTTTCAGGGGAAACCGGCCCAGCAGCAGCGCCACGAGCGGCAGCCGCGGGATCGCCAGCGGCGTGCTGGCATCCAAGAGAGGCGAGGGCCTACGCGCGGTCGGAGGCGTCGCGTTCTCCCTCTCGGGAGCGCGAACCTTCGCGCCGCCCCACCACTACAGCATCGCCGCAGCCACCACCCCACCGCCGCAACCACCACGCAGCCACCGCGGTCTCAGCGTTCGCAGCGACGCGAACGCCCACGCGCCCAGCGGCAGCAGCAGCGCCAGGAGCGCGGACCTACTCGGACGCCCTGGTCCCACGCACCTGCCAACCCCCGGAGCGCTAGCCGGCGGCGTGGGCGCGGAGCGCACCGCTCGCGTGCAGCGGCGGAGGTCGGCGGAACAATCCCGTTCCTCCTCACGGGAGCGAGCAGGAGCTACACCGCACTATTGACGATCTCGCCCGCAACGGGATCGGCTTTATGCGTGTGACGCAGGCGCTCATGCGAGCAGTATCCGGCTGCGATTCCGCTGAATGGGCGGCGATCATCCTCAAGGTTGCATTGACACAGCTTCTTGTGCACTCCCATGAGATGACGGCGAATGGGCACGCCCTTCCTCGTCCTCGTTCGCACCTCGTACCTCCCCGCACCTTAAATAATGGCTGCTCCGTCCATCTTTCTTTAGAAACAGCTGCACCGTTACCTTCAGGAACTGCAACGGCATCTGCCCGCGAGCAAAGCAGTGAGAACTACACGGCTTTCTCGCTCTGCATAATATTTGTCATGATGCGGGATGAAAAATGGTTAAGCCCATATCTTTCTCTATATACTCCAGGTTATATCTGCTACCGGAACGACAGAGCGGCACAAGCAGCAATTATGACTATTTCTGCGCATACAATACAAGGACTCTTGGGTGTATGGCAAATTGTTATAAATAAGCTCAAGGATGAATTCTAATATTATGGTATGGTATATTTTATGAAAGTTTGGGCACAACCTGATTATGTTGTGTTTTATGAAATATATATATATATATATATATATATATATATATATATATATATATATATATATAGGTTTTAGCTGCAAAGAATTGGTGTTCTTCCTTGCAGTGATTTTGTGCGTTCTCCTCTTATAGTTTTACGTGGCACCCGTTTGTGGGTTGCTAATTGGTTTGCCTTTAAAACTCATTTACGTCGCATTGGTATTACGTTGGGTATGCATTTTGCATTTGCTTCTACAGGCGTTCTCCTTTGAGGCACATACAGTCGTGTACGGAAGGTTGCGGATAATCTGTCTGTGACATTCTATTTCCGTGTCTCTTGAATTGTTGCAGAAAATTTGTAATGATCGGTTTTGAAGCATTTTTTGGCGGCGCGACGAACCCAGACCGGAGGTAAAACCGGTGGTTCTACGTAAAAGCGACAGATCCGTGACCCCATGGGAGACTTACCACTGACGTCTGGGTCTGGCTGAAGCAAGGACAACTGTTTGCCTTTTGCGAGAGTGCACTCGCTTGCTCGCTGTAGGTTTTTTGTAAGCAAGATTGTTGAATTTGGGTAAACAGAAAAAAAATCTATGTATTGTATGTAAAGGTTGTGCGCAAAAATTGATCCATGAGTATTTATTCAAAAGTAGTTTTGCATTTAATTTTCTTGTATTCTTTAATGTAATCACTTTATGTCGAGCTTGGTCATTTTGGTCTACGTATTGTGCTTTCCTGAGATATCCTGAAGTGGACTTGGTCATACGGCGGAAAATGCGTACCAATAATTAACTTGTGTAATTATTAAATATGTACATTTGTGAAGAGGCTTAGACCCGAAAAATCTGTCAATAATTGTATTTCAATGTAATTTGTGTTACTCTTGGTTTTTGTGTTTAAGCAGCCGCTTGACACTTTGCTATGCAAAGCATTCTTGCTGTGTAATTCTGTTTAAATTGTTTCTCATATAACAAGGCTTCAGCCAACCAATTTTGTACTTGTGTATCGGTAATTCTGCTTAATGTAAAACTTATTTTAGTTGCAATTTCAGAAATGTGAAAGAGCTCTGTTCTCATAGTTTTTTGAATAAATGTATATTCCTTCATTGAAATGTATTCAGTTTTACCACTTTACAGCTTAGAGAGTTACCCTTCACTTTGTGTTACCCTTGTAACCTGCAGATATTCTTCCTTGCCCCCGATTCCTAGATATTTTAATGTTCATTAACGATTTCAACATGTAATGGATGGTAGCTAGATTATTTTTTTTCCCATTTTCTAATTATATTTTCTTCACTCCCTCACATCTGAACATTTACTAGTGTAACGTCGTGAGTATGGATCTACGCTACAAAGGAACAGACACGAGTGGGTATATACAATTTTTTACAATAAATATTTACAGTATATCTACAGACGTGAAGGCGTTTGTCGGAGCTACCAGCGGCAGTCCCCCTCTCCCAACACGCGCCTGTATCTGTATAATCCAGGGCAGATAGTCTGCCGAGGCACACCACGTGCAGAGTTGCGAGTCGTCGTTAAAGTTTAATGTGCATACTTCGTGTCCGAACATCGAACACCTGCTCGTGCCTACTGCACTTCCGCGCCAGACTTGGCCGGACAAGTTTTGTGGTCTGGCCGCAAGGAAATCAAAAAAACGTTACCCGACCCCGTTCTGCGGCGCACCTTAATATAGGCCCGAGTCACATGACCTACTTCATCTGTCCCTCACGCACTCGTCTTGAGGCGAGCGCCACCGACGCTGCAATTTTGTGCCCAGGACCTACAAGTCCCCTACCCTCTGGAAATTCCCTGAAGTGTGGCCTTTTTTTCGGAAGCCTATATTTGGCTCTCTCATCCCCATACCTTGCAACTCGTCTCTCTAGAGCAGGGAGTCAAGTCTATGACGCTACGCTAGTTCCCACGGTTCTGGCGGTTTCCGTACCATTCGGTTCAGCAGGGAGTTACCACTACAGTTTGTCCGAGCGACAATCGGCAACTTAACTTTCTCTTTTCTAGTTCACACAAGTAAATTAAGTCTTTTCTGTACTTGGCACATGGAGTTTTAACAAAATCGAATTGCACAGTTTCCCCATTTACAAAATGACCTTTTTTATTAGATGCAGATCGCCTCCTTGCAACAATCCGGTAGAAAGTTGACCAAAACTTAACGAAATGTTTACCAATTGTAACTTTCCACGCGTTCCATAATGTTATGGAACCATCTTAAATCATACCAACGGCGATGCCTGAGGTGTTACGACCCATTACGACCATTGTCTCAATACGATATCACTTCGTGAAATCACTTTGCCACAACTAGTAAGCATACATTCACCCCCTTGCACCATCGTCATACGTCGTCCTTCCAATTTTTACGGCCAACTGACTTCCACTGCGGAACCGAATCGCCTACTCGTGAGTCGCATAACTTTGGCACTTCCTGCAGTTTTTGAACGCTTGAAGTTATTGCAATGCCGTTTTCACGGAAGAGTATGAGGGAATGGGGCTAATTGATACATGTATGCATTTCTATTTTATTCCTTGTATTTTACGAGATACTGAGGTAACTGTTTTTTTATTGAACTATACATATTTTTAGTCTATCATGACGAGCGTAAAAAGACTAATCCAATGATATGCATATTCTCATAAAAGCATTTTTTTTAGTAATTTTGATTTTTTGGCACTCGTGTTCAACAGATATTTTGAACAGATTACAGACCGCCACTGATGGTCACGCAACGCTCCCCCTGTTATAAAACTAATGCGCGCTCGGGCAAGGAAAGCTTTTTTTTATTTTAAGATAAATTTACAATCTATTTTTTTTACAAAATAATAAGTAAATGTGATGTCTATTGTAGAATTCTTATGACAAGTATGATTAATAGTGAAGATATCCCATCGGTACTCTTCATCTTCTTCTTCCTACTATAACAAAAATCAATTATTATTATACTAGGTTGACAGCAATTGGAATTGATAATTTGGTGGTGATCATGTTTCAGTTACTTCTTGAGTATCTGTATGGGAGTTGTATGGGTGAGGTTCTGGTAAGGCGATGGATATCTGCACTTTTGCCAAGGAGGTTGAGGGCTAAGTGATTTGGATGGTTTTCAAGACGCTGGAGATAGTTTGAGCTGATTGATTCTATTCTTTCTAAGACAGTGGGCATTTTTAAGTCTTTGTGTAATGCTGCGTTTGTGATGAACCAAGGCGCTGCTGCGATCATTCTTAAGGTCTTCGACTGAAATCTCTGGATGATAGAGAGATTACTCTTGCTTGCTGTGCCCCAGATTTGGATGCCGTAGGTCCATATTGGAATTATTATGGATTTATAAAGTTTATTTTCCAGTGATAGTTTTGAGTGGTATCCTAGGATCCAGTATAGTTTTCTTACTTGAAGTTGTAGGTGCTTTTTCTTGGTAAATGTTCATTTTTTTTTTAATATTTTTTTTAGGACATTTGTTTCTTCTCAGGGTAAAAGTTATATGGGCTGATTTGTTTTCATTGATTTTTATTTTCCATTTCTTGGTCCATTTTTCAATCATTGTAAGATGTTCTTGTAAATGTCTTGTTGCGACATTTGGGTCGTCATCCGAAGCTAGTATGGCCGTATCATCTGCAAAAGTGGCTATGGTTGTTTTATCTGTTTCTGGTATATCTGTCGTATAGAGTTGGTACAGAATAGGGCCAAGAACACTACCTTGTGGTACTCCGGCCTTGATTGGATGGAATTCAGATAATTCATTTTGATATTTGATTTGGAAAGTGCGGTGGGATAGATAAGATCTGAAGATATTGATGAAGGGATATGGTAGGAAATGTTTGAGTTTAAATAGAGTCCATCGTGTCAGACTTTGTCAAACGCTTGGGCGATGTCAAGAAAGGCGGCTGAACAATATTTCTGTCAGGGACTAGGTTATTGGTTGCTATGTGTGGACGTAGTCTTGATAGAAGAAGTTTCTCAAACACAAACCAAATTGATGGTCAGGGACTAGGTTATTGGTTGCTATGTGGACGTTCTTGATAGAAGAAGTTTCTCAAACACTTTGGATAGATTGGAAGTATACTGATGGGACGGTAAGAGGAGGGTTCATGTGGAGGTTTCCCAGGCTTGAGAAAAACTTGAATTTGGGCTACTTTCCATTGTTCCGGTAGCTGTTCTTAGAATACTGTTGAATAGTGCAGTAATTATAGTTTTGCCTTTTCGTGGTAGTTCTTTGAGAAGAGGTGTTGTGATTAGGTCATAGCCAGGAGCTTTTTTGCTTGATAAGGCGTTAATGGTTTTTGTAATTTCTCTGGGAGTAAAATGTGGAATTGGAAGCGTCATTTGGTTTGGGGAGTTCAGGTAATCCCTGATTTTTTCCTTTGTTATTTTAAGGGAATGAATTTTGGTCGGTTGTTTCAGCTTCCTGGTGACTTTAAATAGAGAGTAATTAGTATCTTCTGTTGGGGTGAGGCTGGTTATGAAATCCTGAAACCTGTTGCTGTTGAAATCTTTTAGGAGGCACCTTAGTTGCCTAGTTGCTCTGTTGTAATTGGTACGGTCTGCAGGATATTTTGAAGCTTGCCAGATTCTTCTTAGTCTTCTTTTCTCAGCTATTTTGTTTAAAAGAAATTTTGGGTATTTCATGCTGCTCTGGTGTAGTGAGTTGTGTGTAGCGAACCAAGCCGCTTCTTGAATATTTTGGGTTATATATTCAGTCGCTTCATCTATATTATCTGCTGTTTTTAATGGTAATCGGATGTTTGTTTTCATTGATATCTGGGTTCTGTACGAGGCCCAGTTTGTCTTTCTGTTCGTTAGCGACACGGGAGAGGGGTGAAGGATAATTTTGTTACCAACGGTGATAATTATTGGAGTGTGGTCTGAGGACAATTCGAGGGAAGATTCAATGATACAGTAGGTGGATGGGATTCCTTTTGTTATGAATATATCGACCAGGTCTGGAATTTTGTTTTGGTCGGTAGGCCAGTAGGTAGGTTCTCCTGTAGAAATGGTTTCTAGCTGTAGAGAAGTAACTGCTTTTTGCAATTCTCTCCCTCTAGGGGTGATGAGCCTGGATCCCCATTGAGTATGTTTGGCGTTGAAATCTCCACCTACCATGAACCTATTTCCTAGTGACTTAAAATAGTTTCAAATCGTTGTTTATCTATTTTGAATCTGGGAGGGCAGTAGATGGCGCTGATGGTGATTGGTCCATTCCAGTCCGTAATTTGTACAGATGTTGCTTGAATATCTTGGTCAAGTACGGCTTCCTGTTCTTGATGCTTAATGGTGCTTTTTATTATTGCTGTGCCACCGTGAGCATTGCCACTATGATGTTTAGTATCGTATAATGTGAAGTTCTTTAGTTTAAAGTAGCTTCTTTCTGTGAAATGAGTTTCATAGATGAGTAGAATGTCTATTTTGTTTTCGTTGAGAATTATTTCTATTTCTTGGCGATGCCGTTGGCGTTCCAAGCTGCAATGCAAAGAAATTTAGGCATTGGATAATTTGGAAACAAGCGTCGTTAAGAGGTTAATTAGAGAGTTTATTTGTTGACTTTGTTGCATTAATATGTTTTCAAATCTCTCAAAGGAGTGCTGTATAATGTTCTAATGGAGTGGCTATCGTTATGTTGTTCATTACGTTGTTGTTGTTGTCGTTCTGATGGCTTTGGTCGCGCAACATCGGCCCATGTACCTTCATTTGCTTGTAGACTTCTTTTGTTTTCTTGGGGATAAGTAGTTCCAATGTTGTTGTTTGGTGTCTGCATAGGCATCTCTTGTTGAGATGTTCTGGGTTTACTTGAGCTTTTGTACCCTTTCCTTTTTAGTATTTCTTGATATACTTGGCAACCTTTATAGTTGGCAGGATGATTCCCTTCGCACAGCGCACATGTCGGTTGACTTTCCTTTTCTTTTTGACACTTTTCTGGATCATGTTCTTTTCCACATTTAACACACCGAAACGGGTATGCACAGTACGACCTGGTATGTTCATATCTCTGGCAATTTTTGCATTGAACTATCTCTCGTTTCAGGCGTGGTGGTTCAAATGCAACGACACAATTTAGTAGTCGGTTAATTTTGAATACTTCTTTGTTGTTAGATTTGGGCTGAAGGTCTACAAAAAATAGAGGCAGAGGTAACTTAGTCAACCTATGGCGGACATTTATTATGTTTCTAACTTTATGGTCCTTTTCTAAAAGCGCAGCCTTGATATCTTTTACATCTACCGTATGATGTATTGCCGCAAGACAACTTATACGCACGTTCTTGTTTCAACTGGTATGTATAGTATACGTAGTTGTTGCCTGATAAATGTTTTACTATTCCCCTGTAAACATCTGGAGTTTTTGGCATTTTAATTTTGTCGTTTGCCAGAGATTTTATTTGAAGTCTTCGGTTTTTAAAACATCCTTTAAAACTTAATCATGGCTGGAACATTATTTACATTTGGCACAAAAATTGGAGGTACTGTGGTTTTTGGAGAAGTTTCCTCATTGTTTTCTATTGCATCTTCTGTATTGAGAGCACTAAATTGATTCTTGGTGGGAACTGTATAAATACTATTATTACTATCGCAAGACGCTGTCTTTGCCTTACCCTTCTATTTACATCAGGTCGAGGACGTCTGGGTTCGGTCTTTTGACCGAGCTGGTGCGTATATTTGCCATGCACTCTATGTCAGGTTCACAGGATCAGATGAATCAAGATCCATGCTGTGGCTGCCGCTGCTTGCTGATTCTTCTAATGGCATTTGTTGAGATACGTAACTTTCCGGGTATTGGTAGTTTTTGCGATCGCACTACATGCTACCGAGCCTATCCGAGTACACTTTTGTAATCACTGAGTTTTATATAAATTGTCTTTGTAGAACTGAAATTAATAACACCGTTTCACTGCACAAATATAACTGTTCACTTAGAACTACTGCACACAGGTTTATTATCGCTTGACCTCTCCTTATCTTGGCGCACTCGCAGGCGACAAGGTAAGGCACAACGGAGCTGGGACACGATCCGCACACCACGGCGGTCGGGCGAGAACTGGCAAGAAAGCTGAGCATAAAAAATCAAAATTACTAAAAATGCTTATCTAACATATACCAATACGTATATCACAGGATTCGCCTTTTTACGCTCGTCATGATACGCTAAAAATGTATAGTAAACATGTATCAATTAGCCCCATTCCCTCATGTAATTCCGTGAAAATTGCGTTGTAATAACTTCAACCGTTCAAAAACTGCAGGATGTGCTAAAGTTACGTGACTCACCCAGTATAATTGATTAAAAGACAGACTAAGTAGGTGAAATAATAATCTTTTTCTGCGATTGTTAACTTGTCACTTGCCGCTACGCGGCCTGCAAGTGAGTGGAAATCGGAGTCTTCCGTACGGGCAGGGCAGCAAGCGAATTCCTAGACCTACGCACAACGCGCATGCGTACAGTGCGTATGCATCAAGTACGGACCCAACATGCTACTGTTCTACGTTCACTACAGGACATTTTCTCAGAATACAGTGCGAAGCGAGGCAGCGCACAGGCATATGCCTACCTGATAGGTGCAAGCGGGCGCATGTCTCTGCGGGAAGAGACGAGACATCGCTGTGAGAAAACGCTTGAAATGGAAATATGGCTCGTGCCACGGTTATGAAATGTTCGTTATACATTTCCAGGTAAATAATACACCATATTAAAATTGTAAGTCATTTAATTAATTACTTTCTCGCGCTTATTTCGTAAGAAGTGAATGTTATGTAGTCCTCCAACATGTGGTGTAGCCAAAACCAATGTTTAGTGGGTCCTTAATACCGTAAAATCGATTAACGGCAAAACGTGTCTGTCCGTCTGTCTGTGGTCAACCGTCAACAAAATAAAATATGCCGACCATGATTGGACTATTTGCGGTGATTTAAAAGTTATTGTTCTAGCTTCTTAGTCAATAAGGCGGATATACAAAGTTCCTGTCTTTCATTTGCGAGTGGGACAGCCATGATAAGACGCAACATTGGGTCAAAAAAGAATGGCCGAAAAGACAAAATCTTGACCCAGGCACCAAGAATGTGATTTAGAACAGCTTAGTTAAGTCAAAATGAGAATTGTTACCTCTCTGGGCTTCGATGGTTTAACGTTGAAAGAGGAAATTTTTGTTGGTTTAACTATTAGCGTATCGGGCTGCTGTACCTAAGTTTGTGGATTCAAACGCGAACGAAGTCATGGATTTTTAAGGGCGAAAAAATCCTTCGTACGCCTTCCATCGGAGGGGAAGAAAAACAGGCAGTCCCATGTTGTAGATTTACTGCATGTACAAGATCTTCAAGCCAACATTATACAATTAAGTATAATGAAGCAGTTTGTCAAGGCTATTCCAAAAGATGGCGATTTATTCAAATATATGTGCAAAACGTTTCCAGGTTTATCCGAAACCAAATTGAAAGAATTAATCTTTGCTGGTCCATCCGCAAGCTTATGAAGGATAAAGATTTTGAAATCAGCGTGATAACAAAGAAAAAAAGAAGCTTGGTTTGCCTTCAAAGATGTCGGAAAATTTCTAAGTAATTACCAGGATCTTCACCATCAAAACATTTGTTGTGAATATGCTGGATAGATTTTAAGTATTGGGTTGGTCCGTGAGAGCCCAAATACATTTCTTTCACTCACATGTGGCCTTTTCCCCCGAAAATTTAGGATCAGTCAGCAGGGTGAAAGATTCCACCAACTCTTGAAAGATATGGAGCACAAATAGCAAGGAAGATAGGACAAGAACATGCTCACGAAGTGCACGAATTCGGCTAGGGTCGTCGGTTTCGCGGGTGTCCTCCAATACTCAGCCTTTCAGTAAACCATCCCAGCATTCGCCCATGTGACCGAGGAAGAGCACAGAAACCTCGGTCATTTTGGCCGGCGCAGGGATTGAACCCCGGCCTCCCAAATACAAAGTCAGCGCACCACGCCTTGAACCACTTCGCTCGATTAGCCAACTACTGCTGGATGTTAACACGAGAGAGCCTGAGATTGAACATTAAAGAACGTAAAAAGAAATTTCAAAGGAAAAAGAGTGCGGATTTAAATAGAAACTATTTTATTTTGTTTCTTGTTCAGTTTCAAATTTGTTTCAAAGTTTTCATGTACACATATTCCTCTTGGTCCATCATCTATTTTATGTAATTTACCAGAATAAAAACAAATTAAAATCGCAATGGTGGTTTTCTTCTAGAAACTGCTCCATAATTCGAGGTAAAAAGTTTAAACTGAAGGGAATTTTTTGTTTTTCTCTTGACCGGAGGTGGCTCATACCATCTGACAACAGTGGTTTACATCCATTTAAACCTATAAAAATAAAATTGCTGAAAAATAAATTTGCTTTAACAAAAATCTATTATATTTTACATATTTTTACTTAGATAAAAACCACTGTTGCCAGATATTACGTGCAAAATTGTTTGAGAGAATTACTTTTCAAATTGGATTTTAGCAAAGTTATCGATATCAATTGTACAAAAAATCCTGATGTGAAGGGAACAGATGAAGGTCATTTTCAACATCAGAATACCAAATAACATAAAAATCAGCAAAAACTTCTCTTGTATTTTTCAAGAACTTCATTTTCACAGACCTGTGTAATGAGCATAGCCCCCTAATGCTGAGAACCCTTGGGCATTGCACTGACTACATCCCTGCTAGTTCCTTCACTGTGGAGATCCAATACTCACTTCCTTTGTAACTTATTTTTATTTTAACATTCACCGTCATTCACATTCACTTAAAAAGGTAATGAATGAAATGTATCACAAATTTTAATTGGGTTTAAGATTCACAATATCCTCTTTCTCCAGATCCAAAATACTTATTGTACAAAAATACTCTTAGCCATTTATAGTTGAGATAATAAATTTCTTGAAATAACCAACTCTATTGGTACTTCAATAATTCTGTGAATGTGGACACCACCTCAAAATGTCTGTGGAAGAAAAGATCCTGTTGTCCCTACATATTCCCACTTTACGTTCTTTTCTGTCTTACTCATTTAATTCTGTGCCTTGGGACAAGAAAAAATTAAGTGCTACCAACCACTTTCTGGATTAAATCTTTTCTGGATTCTTTGCTTATTTAACTACCCACCTACATAATCAGTTTGGTCATATCTGCCATGTATATGGCATTTTTAGAACCAGCTGAAAATACTGATTGCTTTGTGGGCAAGGCAATGGTAAGCATCATTCTCGTTTTGAAAACGGCATCTAGAAAGAAGTATCGGTGTTTGGAAGTGGAACTGTAAGTGTACATGATCCTGACATGTCAAAAAAAGATGTAGCAGTGATTACAAATATCTTTTGATACACGCATTCTCGTTTTGAAAACGGCATCTAGAAAGAAGTATCGGTGTTTGGAAGTGGAACTGTAAGTGTACATGATCCTGACATGTCAAAAAAAGATGTAGCAGTGATTACAAATATCTTTTGATACACGCATTCTCGTTTTGAAAACGGCATCTAGAAAGAAGTATCGGTGTTTGGAAGTGGAACTGTAAGTGTACATGATCCTGACATGTCAAAAAAAGATGTAGCAGTGATTACAAATATCTTTTAATACACACCAAACAGTGAAGAGGATGCATAATGCTCTGAAGTTAGTTAAAATTGACACAGAAGTTTAAGAGCCAAGTAAAATATTTTCTGATGCATAACTGTTTCTATGCAAACAGAGACTACATCGAGCATCAAAAAGAAAAGTAACATTGATTTTAACAATGATATGTAATGAATTACTTACCATTTGGGTATAATTTTAAAAGACTAAATATGCCTGAAGCAAGTACTGTACCTCAGCTTCTGAGTCAATGGACCCCATCTCAGTCAGGTTTTTTGCCCACTTTCTCTGATCCTTTGAGTGAATGCTGAGATGCCCATGCCCCCTTGATTTGCTTCTGGACAAACACTTCAGTATCTGTGCATGCTTTCTAGAGTTCAGCAAGTAATTCAAATTAACATTCTCCATATTCTTGCAGCACTAAGACTATTCCTTCAATGAGGACACAGTGAGGGATAATAACCAAAATCTGTGGCTTTTTTCCTTTTGCAAATAGTTTTACATGTGAACTAATACATGTGAACTAATATTTTCTTATCAACTTTTGTCAAAAATGTTCATTTCCACCAGTATTCATAATTTAGTTACAATTCAACATTTACTATATGGGTTAAGGTAGAGATCCCAGAATTTAAGAAAATGAATGCAGTGTTTTTTGATTTTAGGCTATTCAAATCTGGGCCCTAGAAATGAGCATGAAACATGGTTTGATGAAGAATGTAGAATAATGATACAAGTGAGAGGAGACAAGAGAAATAAAGTGTGAATAAGCAAGGCGTAAGGCCAAGAAAGTTCTTAAGAAAAAGAAAAGATAATATGCAGAAGAAATCCTAAATGATATACAAAAATTATATGAAAGGGGTGAGATTAGAAAGTTGTATGAAATAATTAAAAATTATAAAGGTGGATACCAACCAAAAATGTGTAGAGATAAAAAAAACAAACAATTTAGTTGGTATGGAAGATAAGGTAATGAGAGTAGGTGGGCAGAACATTTTCATTAGCCTTTGAATGGGAAAAATCAAGCAATTGAACATAAGGATAAGGTTAATTTTTATGGATCAGAAAATTGAGGAATAATAAGGCCCTGGGGCTGGACGGTGTAGTGGCAGAATTTATAGAAGTGGGACCCAGACTTTTGTGAAATAATATATTTAATTTTATTTTTGTATGTTTCTACTCACTATTTAGTAAAAGCACATGAAATATTAAAATTTTTTGTATAAATAAGATACTTAATTCAATAAACAACATATATTTAGATTTATAACTGTAAACATGTAGCCCCTACAATTTAGATATAAAAACATATGCACTAACACAACGACATTTACAAATTACACGTATTTGTAACTTACATTAAGATCTTTTCTCTGGACATTCTTCTTATATTGTACTAAACCATGTTCATTATTTACTGGACATGGGAAAATCCAAGCATATTGGACCCAAATATTACCAATAATAGGCTTTTTTTTTTTACAAATGTAAGAGGTAAAAACCTTTCATAGAAAGTGTTTCTCAACCTCTAGGCTGTCTTAGAATAGAATGGTAGAAAAATATTTGGTTCTTTATTTTATTAAATCAAGAATTATTTCTAAAAATTCTTTTTCTGATTCTTATTATACATTAAGAATGTTTATCAAAATATCACTATCTCTAATTCCAATGCTAGTAATGTTATATAATGAATGCAAAGTGCTGTATCAATAACATTTCATTGGCAGAGGAAATATTAAGAGAAATTTTTCAAAATATTAACTCTTTGCACCCATATGCAGCGGGCATAATACACGTCCTAAAGCTTGTATGATGATACGGCATCTCAAAGATGATAATGGATAGAGAATAATAGCTACCAGTTTGTATGAGTATCTAAAGTAACATGTCTTGCAACTTAAAGGGCATCTCTAAGATGACACACCAAAATCTCCGATTGACTCATAGGGCATCTCACAAATGCCCACATATTTTCCTGGTGTGTAAAATAAAATTTTCATTGATGAATCTATCCAGACTACTATTTAATTTCTTAATAATATTGACATAATGTTATAGGGTTATTGTTCATTTTGTCATTTTACTGATTTGAAATAGCTGGTGCTGTTCATGTGCTGTCGACATTGCAGATAAGTACAGCATCATACAATTTCAGATTTAAAACCGACAAGTGGTGGAGGAAAATATTTTTTTAGCTTTTGGAAGTGACCATTACCAATCCATACACATTGTACAAACTGTACCATAAGAGTAATGGAATGCGAAGTAGAGATTTTAGAAAAAAATACTCATTTCTGAAATTTCTGAACACAGGAAAGGGATTGCAGGTTAAATGGAAGTTTCCATTCCATCTTTTTCTAAAACAACAATTGTGAATATCATGTTTACACTGACAGAAAAACCACAGAAAAGCAACAATTTTTTCTGCAAAACCTGTCCTGGTGAGCTGCAATGGATGCTGGAGAAAGCTTCTAAGTATTTCATACAATAAAGAAATTCTAGAAAAATTAATAAATTTTAAATTATTAAAACAAGTATTACTATGAATTTAACAAGTTAAACGTCTTTAAAAATCTGTGAATTGTACATTTTTAACTTCCCAAGTTATGTCTATGTAATACCAAGTTAATGAACCTTATTTATAGAATTTATTTCTTACTTTTATTTCAATACAATACTTCTGAAATATGGATTTAATTAAGGATGGATTTCATATGAAAATTTCATGTATCAATTATACAGAAAATATGAATAGGAAATTGAATAAAAACAATTACGTATTAGTAGACAATTATCTCCCTTGACTGGCGAAATCAGTTATGAGATGGAACAGGGGCATGCAAAGTATCTGCTACGAGTTGTGCTGCCATTTTCCATTCTCATCTCAGAGATGCCTTACAAGTTGTGGAACTTCACAGTGTGTAGAAACATCTGATCACAGAGGGCATTCATAGGTGGCAGGCCACATATGCCCTATGAGTGCAAAGTGTTAAGTAATTTGTTTTTTTGTTAATATTATTTTTGGAAAATTTGACCAAAGATTAGGTACTGTAAATTCATAGACTGTTAGTTCAATAATCAACATGAATAGATAACACATGAAAAGGTTGAGAAGTTCTACTTTGTATTATTAGAAACATTACAAATGTAATTTATGAATGTTCTATACATGCCAGTTAAATTGTAAAATCATGGAGCATGCTAAAAATGATTCATAATTTATTAAATACATACTTATTAAGACATAACAAACTTTCACATAGCATCTGGAAACTGAATGTGGACATATACACAAAGAGGGTAAATACTAAAAATAGGTAATACTGCTACCAGTCAAAGGACTGGAAAAGTATTTTAAAATATATACATAATGAAGATCTTCCATATAATGGAAATTATATGGTCATATTATATTGTTTGCAATGCTTTCTCTCACAAGGCCAAATATTTCGTAGCACCATTTCTACGCATGAGTAGGGATACTCAAGAAAACGTTCATCAAATCTCCATTGAAAATAATTTAGAAGTGAAAATAACTCTTATCTGTGAAATTTATTTTTAATCTTTGTCTTCTTGAGCAAAGTTGAATTCTTCTAAGTTTCCAAGAAAATAAGGAATTATCCTTAACATCAATTGGAACATGAAAACAGCAAAAACATTTCACATTTCACATGTTTAACACTACACATACCTTGGACAAAAAACTTATAATGAATTTATTCCTCGTGCCAAGATCATATCACGCAACTTAAATTTTTGTACCTTCCCAGATTGTGTTCTAGGATAATCATTCATGAATTTAACATACTTAGGAATCTTGAAATGGGCAATCTGAAACATTAAACAATTTTTAACAATTCCAAAGTAATAATTCATTAATAACAAATGAACATTGAACATTTCTCCATTACTAGCTAAAGAAAGCTTTCTAACCTTTCCTTTGCAAAAGCCTTTTATGTCTTCTGCAGATAACCTGCTATCAGGCTTCAAACGAACACAAGCACATAATTCTTCCCCGTAACGCTCATCAGGGATACCAATAACCTAATGTGAAGCAGATAAATTTTAATGCGTTCATAGAATTGAAAATTAAGAGAATAAACTATAATAAAAAAGAGAATAACCTGTGCATCTACAATATCTCCATGTGTAATAAGAAAATCTTCAATTTCTTTTGGAAAGATGTTTTCTCCACCTCTGATTATCATATCTTTAATACGTCCTACAACTTCACCATATCCAGTTTCATGAAGAACAAATTGATCTCTGGAAAATCAAAGCAAAACATCTCTTCTTCAGCAAATGCTGGATCCTCTATTATATGACATAAAATGAAGTACTATGAACCATTAATAAGGAAATTGAAGGACATGGAAAAGTATAGTATAAAAGGGTGTGGAACAAAAAAAAAAAAAAGTATGAAAAGAATTAATTTATATAATTAATAACAATATTTGTTTGATTAGATATGCTCAGTTAAATGAGAAACATAGCAATTTTCCAACAACATTTATAACAGTAGTAGCGTAGGAACTGATTCAAATACATATTTTGTTTTTACATGCTATCATTTTGTTTTCACAAATATCATAGCTTTGTAGTAGCAAGTTCAAAGACACAAATAAATTTAATATCTTTTAAAGATTATTATCTAATACTCCTAAAATTATAAGAACAAAAAAGTTGAATTATTTTAGTTAACAGGAGAGCTGTCTTAACCTTTCTATCCCCTTTCTGAATAATTGTGCCGAAAAAAAATCTGTTAAAAATGTATCTCTTCACAAAAGCAACTACTTAATACAATAGCAGTGTCAGTATTTGAAGTTAAATGCCTTTTTTGATCCTGTAATAGATCATATGTATCACTGGAGAACAGTTTGTATCAGCAACTTAAAAATCTTTCTCTTTTTCTTCTTGGGAGATAGTAATAGGCCTGGTGGGCTTCGTTTTATGTAAATAGTCTATCCAGTTTTTTCTATAGGTATTTATCTTTTATTGTAAGCTGGTAATTCCCAATTTTTCTCTTATATCCTCATTTCTGATATGGTCCATGTACTGCCCTTCATGTACCAAAGGAATTGCATTTCTTCTGCGTTAATTCTCCTGATTTCCCTAGATGTTGTTACTTATGTTTTGCATCCATATAGGAGAGTATCTATGGCCATTATTTTATACAGCTTGAGGTTTGATTACTGTTCATGCTTTCTTTTCCAGTGTTTGTTTTATAGTACTGCAGAGAGCCTGAAATTTAGATTCTTTTGCAGCACATCAATGGTATTAAGATACTTTATATAGCATCCTAAATATTGAAAGTTGGATAGTTTACTTTTGTTGATTGATATTTTACAATTAAAGTGTATATTCCATTACGCTCTTTTGTAATTTAAATATAAACTTCTGGAGGTTATAATTACAATTAGTGACCAAAACTACAAATATGCAAACAAAAGAGTGTTGATTTTAGTGTTTTTTCCTATGGAAACTCTTTGTCTAAATTGTTTTTCCATTCTGGCAGAAGTGCATCACTATATTCATAAAATATGTAGGCAACAATGGGCACTCTTATCTAACCCCTTGATTTATTTTAAAATACTCCCTTCTCTTTGTATTCGGAAGATTCACATATATAAGTTCCATCGTACATGCTTATTATTACTTCTATTACTTTTGTGAGTATTCCTTTCTTTTCCATGCTTGTCCAGAGTGTATGCCTTACTACTCTGTTAAATGCCTTTTCAAAGTCTATGAAAAAAGGGTTTCTCAATAATATGTTGAGGGTGAATTCTCCATCTATACAGGACCTTCCCTTCCTGAAAACATTCTGTTTTTCTAGAAGTATGTGCCTGACAATTGCTTGGACTCTCGTAGTATATATTTTCACACATATTTTGTAGCTAGTATTTAACAAGCTAACGCCTCTACAATTATGAGCAGTTATTTGCGAGTCCATTTTTACTGATAGGGCCAACTATTCCTTGCTTCCACTCTAAAGGTATATGTTTTGATCAGCACATATTTAAGAGGTGCAGGAGTTGAAACCAGGTTGAAACTAAGCAAGGGTACCACCGTATTTAAACAGGTCTAAATTTATTTCATTCGGTTTGCTAGCTTTTCTACATCATCATCCTACTCATTTACACATCATAATCTCCAGCTCATCTACTGTTAACAGATTGGTTTCAATTTTCTTGTCTGATTTTTCTTCGTGGGCATTATTATCATCCCGTAAATTTTGGAAATCTTTCCATTCTTTCTCCTTTATATTGGTTGGAATGAATGCTCCCTCTTTCTTTTCTTTATTAAAAAATTAAAAATTTTGTATGCTGACCACTGTCCTATGTATGTCATGCTCTAAGTTGGAGATAAATTTTCCCCAGGATTGTTGTTGGGCTTGTCGGACTATTTTTGCCAGATTTCATTTCCTACTGCATTCTATTTTAATTTCTTCAGACATACTTTGTAGTAATCGTAAGTAGGCATTCTTTTTTTTATTGCTTCAATTTCTTTTTTCCAGATTTTCAAACCTCTTCTCTTGTACCTAAAGCTTCCAACATAGTTTGTGTAACACAATATTTAATATTATTCCATTCCTCATCAATATATTAGCTTGTGATTTTCTGCATCAAATACAGTGTTACTCTTCTTTGGTAAAGATTTTGGATTCCTTTGTCTTTTAGGAAGTGCATTTTAAACACTTTAGAAGCACTGCCATTAAAGCATTCCCATTTTGTAGTTTTAACCCATCTTTCTGATAATTGTAATAGAAAAAAATGGTCAGTACCATGTCAAAACCTCCAAAAACTCTTGTTTGTGACCCAGAGAACCATCGTTTGATTTACTAAGAAGTAA
>CAXIVR010000001.1:224927074-224941908 GCA_964035755.1 Teleogryllus oceanicus | reverse complement strand
TTTTGGAGAAGATGCATTTATAAAAAAAAATTAAAAAATTAGGAAAGTTGAGAAAGAATAATATTGTGATTAAAGGTTGAAAAGGACAAGCATGATAAGAGGAGGTGGAGAAATTGATAGATAGAATTGAGGGATTAAATATGTGATAGGAAAATATTTAGAAAGATAGTTATCATAGTCTTAAGTTGAATAATTCCTTTAAAAGAAAGAAATTTTGAAACAGGAAACTAAGGATCCGAGATTTGGATAGGACCTGACCTAACAGACAGGATGAAAGATTAACTGAATGATCAACAATTTTGCTGGAGAGGAAACAGCAGAAGGGACCACAGTAAGGATAGGGAATATGGTATATGGATAAAAATCTAAGGTATAGATGGGATAGATATGTCTAAGATATAGATATGAGAATAGGATAGTGGATCTGAAGCACAAAAAAACAAACGAGGAATAAAGCTAGAGAGGAGGTAAGGAGTCAATATATCATGACAGAAAAGCGGATAAAGGTAGAATAACAAGCGACATTAAGATGAAATTCTGGAACATGCCAGGATTAAGAAATAAAGACGATGGATTTTGGGAGGAGGTTAATAAATGGATGTTGTTGGATTAGTTGATTCATGGATTGAGAGAAGAAGAAGTTAGAATGTTAAATTGGATGCCTTGGTTAAGTTGCAATTTGCTAATAGACAATATAAGAGAGGAAGTTGGGAAGAAAGCTATGGAAGAGTTAAGGAGGTGAGGGTTGTATGGACAGATGGATTAGATTAAATGGTGATTTAGAATGATTTGTATTTTATATATGAGGAAGGAATAGAGACGAAATAATGGAATGGATGGGGAAAGCTAGGAAAATAAACAAATATGATAATAATATAAGAATCTTAGCTATGAAAATATACTTATCATTACTTTATATAATTAACAATACTACATCATGGAATTCATCTGTATGTACTATTTTATGTAATTGATGTTTAGAATTTACTGAGAGAAAACAGTAAATGTATCTGAAAGTTTGTTTGTATTTAATGTATTGTAACATTCATTCAATACATAAATGTACATTCATTACTACTTTATGTAAGTCATATAACTACATCATGTAATTCATTCATTATGTTCTATTTTATGTAATTCAAGTTAGAGATTTGACTGAGAAAAACAGTGAAAATATCTGAAAATTTGTTTGTTTTAATGTATTGTAATATTCATTCAATAAGTAAATGTACATTTCATTACTACTTTAATTACATTACTTCATTCAATTAATTTATCATGTACATTTTATGTAATTCAAATTTGAGATTTTCTAGAAAATATCAATACATAAATAGGAATATCATTTAATAGTGCATTTCTAAAATTTTAGTGTAGACATTAATTATAAGTAATTAATTATTACGCTGTAATAATTTAACACTCAACACCTGGAATGGTTTTGTATCTTGAGATAAATTCACACTATAGTTTTACATAGTATAAGAGTTATGTCTGGTGTTAAGCATCAGTGTAAATTGGAAAAGTTCCTTCTTAATTATAATTGTAAACATATTGCATAAATGGTTTATAATAATTCATAATTTAATGGTAATAACATTCTTCATGCATTCTAACTAAAATATGTTGCAAATCAATAAAAATATCCACTTCTGTTAAATAAAATATATTATTAATAGAGTATTGAATAAATCAATTTCTTTTACTGACTTTCCTGTATGTGTTATCATGAAAACAATTTGAATGTAAATGGATACTCCATGCAAAATCATTTGTCTAAACGGAAATTCAAACTAGGTCACCATGAGGTCAATGGATTTTGGAGGATCAGTGCTGATCAAGGGTCGAACAGAGCGTCCACAATCGAACATGGTTATAAATATTTAATTATTTATTTGCTTCCATTTGATTACCACCATTCGTACACTATTATCACACTCAATGCATATATTGCTGCACAAATGACTCATATTTAATAAAATGTAGTTAATAAACAGCATGTAATAAATTTATGTTAAGAGTAATAAATTAGTATAGAATGTGTTTTAATTACCCATTTGATGTAAGTAAGTTGTAGCTCAACCTCTTCTTCTTATCATCATTAGAAATTCTGACATGGTTTGATAACTATGATTTTGTTATTAACAAATTTATTTTATAAATTACAAAGTGGTGAATTTCAATTTATGTTTATTTCATTATTCATTTAGTTTTACTTGCTTGTGCTCGTTCGTTCTCAGTAATATAATACCGAATGTTGTGGAGGTTGCATATCATGCCACATTTAACAATAATTATTTATATAACGCAACAGTAATAAATTTCAATGTAGAGTAACAAATCAGTATGATAGTGTATTTTATTAACCATTTGGTTTAAAATGGTTGACTCGTTCGTTTCAATTTTATGTAATTGAAATTCGGCAGAGTTTATTGTATATTTTAGAATATTTTATTAATGCGACAAGAATAATGAATTTCTCTTGCGTAATAAATTAGTAATGAATGTGTCTTCAATTATCCATTTGAATTTTTTGTTTGTGCCTGTTAGTTTCTCCATGAGTATAATACTAATATCATGGGAGGTTGCATAATTCTCCTTATTTAACAATAATTAATTATTAAACGGCAACAGATCGCATATTAAGTTCTGGAATGGTTCGCCAACTATGTTTCAGTTTTAAGAATGTTTATTTAATACACAGCTACTTTTACTACTAATTTATTTGAGGTAATAGATTAGTTTGAATGTGTGTTTAATTATCTAATTGGTTTGAGTTTGTGCCTGTTCTTACTCTCTAATTTGATACTCAGATGTCGCGTGGTTGCATAACTATGAGTTTTTATGATGAAAAATATTTTATTACAATAACGACAACAGAAATAAATTTCTGTTTAGAGTAATAAATTAGCATAAAATGCCATTTGTTTCATTTGATTGTTCATGGATGGGCTACTATGATTCAGTTTTTAACAATATTTATTTATTAAATAGGGACATTAACAAGGGACAATAAGGACAAAACAAGGGAACATTAGAAAATTTCTCTATTGGGTAATAGAATAATATTGAATGTCTAATTAAATATCAATAGTTATTCGTTGTTTGTGTCCGTTTGTACTGTATAATTTGATACTTGAATATCAGGCGAAGTTGCATAACTATGCAGTTTATAACAAGTTTTTAGTCCCTGCTGAGTCATGTTTTATCATCAGGATGGATGTGATGATCTTCCCACTGGATATGATATCCGACGCCGACCTACCGTCGACTAGTGGGTTTTCACAACCAGGTATCTCCACTCGGCGGGCACCGCCCCAGTCAGGACAGTTCAAGTCCCCGTTCGGTATCCCGGCCTGTGTGGTAGTGTAGTGCATGTTAGTGAAATGTGTGTGTAAGGTAATGTTAGGACAATGAAGAGGTAGCCTGTTTGTTAGGTACTGCTCCGGCATTCATCTGATGTTGATCGAAACCACGAAAACTACCGACCAGAGCCGCCGGCCGCTAGAATTCTCCTCCATACAATGACTGAATTCAACTTAGCTGAAAAGCTAGTGTCGAAAATCTTGCCGTCGATACTCGAACCTAGGACCTCCGGTCGAGGCACTGCAGTGACATCAGTTGATGCACTGAGCCATCCTGGTCACTGAGTCACTCCTTAGAACCTCCCGGTCGCTTTTTCTAACCAGGACCATGTGATAAGAGTATTCTGCCGAAATTCTAAATTTTTCGCGCAGCATTACTAACTTTTCTCTTCTACGTAAGCGGTAACGATAAAGTAATAAATTTCAAAGTTTAAAGTATTGAGTCTATATCAGAAAAATTGAAGTCTTATGTAATTTTAAATAAAACTGTGTTTATTTACCTTACATCGTTAATTTTCATTAATGAAAATAAGACCATGCAACATTGAAGACAATGTAGGTTATTTTGAGACACCAGTGATTGAAGAATATTCCTCAGTGTCAGAACATCCTCTCAGTTCTCAGAAATCTTCTAGAAAGAACATATTTCCCATAACCATTTTATTATGTTCGTAACCAATGTTTTTAACAAACAACGAACATGATTTTTGCATACATTGTGTATTAACATATATACTAATAGCGTATACTAATAAAAGTTAATTCAACGCGTGTAACCAACATCGATACCACAAAAGTAGCGTTTGAATAGATATGGAATTTTACAAGCTCTTCTTCAGGACTGTCGCAGTGTCGTAAAATTTGGTAAAGATTAATACAGCTAAAATGCAGAAAATAAAAAAATAATAATATGTTTGTAAATGCACTGCCATTTTACGCTCTGGCTTAGAGCTTGTTCCTAATATATCCGCCAGAGCCCAGATAGTGCAGCAAACAGGTACCTAATTTATTCGTTAGAGGCCAGTGCGTGTATAAGATAACAAAATGTCATCTAATAGCAATGTGTTGTAAATAAAATGAAGAAAATTATAGTATTTTATTAAACTTTGAACCAATTACGTTAAATAATAATATTAAACCTCTGATTTATCTAAATTGATCTTTTCCTCATTCATGGATTAAATAAGTAAACCTGGGCAACGCGTATTTTGCTAAATTGATATATATATATATATATATATATATATATATATATATATATATATATATATATATGGGCTTGCAGAAATTGTCTACAGCTGACATCGTTTGTCCGCTCTGAGGCGGTCTCCATGCCTCTGTTTGACAATATATCATCTTGCATTTCTCTTGTCGTCATTGCCTGTCGCTCTCTTTCCTGCAATGCAAGTCTGCGTCTTCCTCTCTTCTGTCTTTTATTAAACATCTTCTGTCGATAATTAAATATAAAAGTGTTAATGAACAGATTGTTTTCATAATTTATAATCTAAACTTTAAAAATAATATCAGATACTATAGATTAAATTGCATGAAATATAGAAGAACGTACCTTCCAATTCGTTTGGTTGTTTTAAGCAATTATAGATTGTACTTTCAAGTGTTTATTACAGAAGTATTTTAGGTTTCAAATGCCATAATCGTCTCTGATTAACAAGTTTATTTATGGCTGTCAATATTTTAAATTTTCAATAAGTTGTAGAAATGTGTTGCAATAATTTCTGAACATACCTGTCGAGCGTATAAATAAATCGATTTGAACGAGCGTAAAGACAATATCGATAGTCGACACTAGGTGACGGAAACCCATGGTATTAGCTGGCTGGCATTGCTTCAAAATGTCGCGCACGCGAGTCATGTATTTTACGCTCGTCTGTATCATCTACTTCTCGCGATGACCCATCAACATCTCAGGCTTGTGATAGAGCATACTGGCTGACAATTATAATGAACCGTCGTCTAGAAATCAGGAAGAGTCATCGTCAGCGAAATCGAAAATACTTCGTCGACAGAAATCGCGAAGTGCCGTCATCGAGCAGAAATCGCGAAGAGTCTTCATCCAGCAGAAATCGCGAAGGGTCTTCATCGAGCAGAAATCGCGAAGAGTCTTCATCCAGCAGAAATCGTGAGGCCATCTTGCGTAGAAATCGTGATGAAGCACCATCATCTAGAGACATAATGAGCAGTCATCGACTGAACATCGTGATAAGGCTTCTTCATCCAAGAAATGTGATGAATCATCGTCGTCTAGGAATCTCAATAGGCCTTCATCGTCTAGAAGTGATCAGCCGTCGTCGTCTAGTAGTCGTGTTCGACCGAAACACCTACGAGACGTAATGAGTCTTCATCTACATGTCGGATACTTCCACAGAAATCGTAACTATTCACCATCATCATCATCATCGAGAAGTCGCGATCATTCATCAAGATCTAGGAAACACGATAAACTTTCTACTAAGAGACGTAATTCATCTCCGCCTAGAAGTTGGGATTTGCCGTCATCTTCTAGGAGACATAGAGATTCACACAATTCACAGTGAGTATAATTCGAATCGAATACTTGTCAGTATTAGTTTGTATGTCAGTGAGGTGTTATAAGTAGACGTTCAGCTAGAAATTTGGTGCATTTTAGAAACGTTTGTAAATACCGTGTTTCTCGGAGATAGGCCACCTCGCTTATGAACTCCTCTCAGTTTTTAGATGATTTCGGAACTTTTTCTCACGTATTAAAACTATCGTATATTGTTTGTTGTAATAATGTTTTTAAACGCAATTGTCTGCAGGTCCTAAGAAAATTGCAGGATATCGGAGAAAATATCTATTAATTTCTAATATTGTTTGGAAAATTAAGATAATTTTTGACATATTATTTGCCTTCATTTTGAGATACTGCATTCTAGCACCCCCGCTCCATTGTTGTGCCACTTTATGAAAACACTTATTGTTGTTGCCGCCATTACAATCAATGATTTTAGAGAATGTGCATCTAACTATAAATTGTAAAGACAAGCGTTTTAAAATGTGTATCTAGTCAGATAGTGTGAGTACTCAAGTCTATTTAACGGTGAGTGTAGGAGAAAATTTAGTGAAATGTCAGTGAATATATTTATTAAAACCCTGATACAAAATAAAATAAGGTATAATTTAGTATGTGCTAAGAAAGCAACTCACTAGAAATTTAGTTAGTGTGTTCTTGCTGTTTACTTATTCTTGGCCTCTGTAATATGATTTTAAAATCGTGCAAATGGCATAATGAATAAACAGTTGTGCCCATCCTTCTGTAACATTTCATCTTTAGTATGTTGAAAATTATACATAGAAACGGATTTAAATTTTAAGTTATTGCGAGTGTTTGAGAGAGAAGTATGTTGCATTGCGTAAAAAGTATCATATTTCACCAACGTTCAGTTGCAGGCTACTGAGACTTCTTTATTTCAGAACTCATATTTCATTGATGACGCATTGTCGGTATGAACGCCACTCATTCTGGAAGGATGAACGTCACGATGAAGTTTCCAAATAAGCCTGAAAACAGTTGTTGGAAATCTGATAATTCCTTGCGCAGATGCGTGCCAAATTATGGTTAAAATGTCAACTGATGTTAAAATGTACAGATATGAAAATAGAATAATAGTTATTTATGTATCTAGGCGTTAAGTAGATGTTTTTCCGAGAAGACTCCAAATCGAGAGTCTCTGAAAGTCACCAGAGGGCAAAACATCTAGTAATGCCGTTGTGCTCTAAAACTGTATGGTTTACAAGTTCGTTGCTGAATTAAAGAGGATTAGAAACATTTAAAACTTTTCTTACGTCGAAGTGAAATGATGCGTAATCGTCAATTGTCAATATGACGTAAGATTCACAAAACAGAATGTGTATCTAATTACTACTGCATACTCGTTGGACTGAGTTGTTCGCTCATTTGTTTGCTCGTGGCACATAGCGAAGTCGCTAGCCTTTCACCTCTGAGGTCCGGTTCGATTCCGTCGAATCTATGTGAATTGTTCCAACAAAACGAGTTTGGCTGTTCTACAGGGCTAGTCCAGCCTGCTGGCCAACTAGCCTAGCCCAACCTAGTGAAGTGTCTAAACCCTGCCCTATCCTTCCTTCCCAATTCTGGCCGCTGGGCAGTGACGCAGGAGCGCGTAGCAGGAGGCGCGTACACGGAGATGCTACCTGGCGGTCTTCTGACAACTGACTGCGACGTGACGCGACAAGACAGAAAGTTAATGCAGGATTACTCCTCAAGCGTGCAAGTTAATGAAGGATTACTCCCAGCGTAAAGCGCTCAACGCCCTAAGTGGCTTGAGCGCGTTGCATCAAATTGCAGACGCAACAAATTAAAAAAGCAAGAATATTGTAAAATTGCTGAAATTCTCGAAGACTAACAAGTCTACGGACAGTGGTTTCAGAAAAATCTTGAAAATGTATGAAAATGTGTAAGGTGAATTTAGAGTTATATAACTTGTGAATGATAGTATGATTGCCTGATGAAACGGTACTTTTAGATTATATGCCTCTATTGCGAAAAGTTATTTAGAATATTTCAAACATCAAACAATAATATTTCGAAGATGTTGTGATGACCTTACATGTTATTACTTTTAGAAATAATAACATGTGCGCGTGAATAGAGCGCGTACGCAGGAGATGCTACCTGGCGGTCCTCTTTGACAACGCTAGACTAGACGAGACATAAATAAAACAGCGTCCTCTAGAATAGAGGATAGATAATGAGTATTACTCGCGCTCAACGCTCGACCAGAGGCGAAGAGACGCGTTGCGTCGATAGGTTGGATTAAGGGCGCACATTTCTAAAAAGTACTGCTACTCAAAGCATAGTGTCTAAAAAGGTGATACGTAACAGTGAAATACGATGGCAATTATAAATTCACGGAACATTCTAAATTGCATCTTCACATCAATTAAGTAAAATATGGTTTATAACGCTTATTTTCTTATTTGAGCAGTATGTCACTTATTTATGTATTTGCTTGTTCTTAACTTTAATAAATCAATTGATAAAAATGTTATATACATTGTGTTTGTATTAGAGCGGGCCATCAAGTACTTTTTTTTAATTGTTGCGTCGTTGATGCAACGCGTCTCTAAACCCTTGTTGGGCGTTGAGCTCTTTTGTTGAGTAATCCTTCGTTGCAAGTAATTACTATCATTACTTTACTGTTGTGTAATTACTGTTTGTCGAGTCTCGTCACGTCGGAGTCAGTCAGTGCCTATTATCCCTTCGGTGGGGCCTGATCGCCAACGACGTTCGGGTTCCTGGTCGGTACCTAACCGGAACCGCAGTCTCGAATTCCTTAACCTTCGTGACTTCACGGAGCGTAGTAAACGATCTGGCTAGCGCCGCCGGCAAGGCTATAACTCTAAAGGCTATAAGGTAAAAGAATCAGAAAGCCGCAAGGGCCTTTTATATTAATACCGTTATACAATACAGTTACGTATATTTTAGGTCCAACAACACTGCAAATTCACTTTTCCCCATAGCACGTCATACGCAGTTTTAACATTTTTACGTAAAATAAATAAATAAATAAATAAAATATATAACTCAATCTCGATCGGTTTTGTCAGTTTCCTGATCCATTGAGCAAATGCTGAGATGGCCTTGATTTGCTTCTGGACGTAAATGTAGCTACTATGCGCACGTTTGTTGAACTTTCCTTTTGCTTGTAGTAGTAGTAGAGCTTAGGTGAGTTCTATTTTCTTAACAATACAGGAAAAATCAAATCTATTGTTCCTTTACCGTTAAAAAGAAGTTTTGTATAATTTAGAACGAAAATATCTAGTTTTGAAATGTTAATCTTCGCTTTTAAATTGTTCTTGTTTTGTTGTTTTATTATTATTATTATTATTATTATTCATCTTCAACTATAGTTATAATAGTAACTTCAACTATAGTAATATAGTTAAATTGTTGGGAAGGATTCTGAAACTTAAGAAAGCGTGCAGATGATTTTCTCCCCATACGTCACATGCAGTTTTGACTAAATAAATAAATAAATATTGCCTATAGTAATGTCCTACACTGATGTGACAAAAGTCATGGGATAGCTATATAGCATTTCATGTATACAAATGCATTTTATCGCCTACAAAAAGTATAAAGGACAGTGTATTGGTCGATCTTTCATTTGTACTAAAGTAATTTATGTGAAAATGTTTCTGGCGTGATTATGGCCGGACGAGAAATTAACAGACTTTAAACGCAATATGGTAGTTGCTACTAGAACATGGGACATTCCATTTCGAAAATAGTTATGGAATTCAATATTCATAGCATCTAGAGTGTGCCAGAATACCTAACTTCAGACGTAACCTCACCCGGACAACACAGTGCCGACAGCCTTCACATAATGATCGGGAGCAGCGCCGTTTGCGTAGAGTTGTCAGAGCCAGTAGACAAGCAACACTGCGTGAAACAACAGGAGAAATTAATATGGGCGTACGACAAACGTACCCGTTTGGAAGTGCCGATAAATTGACTTTAAATGGCTATGGCGCAGAGAGACTCAGTGTCTTTGCTCACCACATCGCCTGCAGCACGTCGTCGTGGACATATCGATTGAACCCTAGACTGAAGACATGGCTGGGTCAGATGAGTCCGATTTCACTTGGTAAGAGGTGATGGTAGACTCCGAGTACGGCGAAGCCCTGGAGCCTTGGACCCAAGTTGTCAATAGGCACTGTGCAAGCTGGCGGTAGCTCAATAACGGCGTGGGCTGTTTTACAGAAATGGACTGGGTCTCTGGTCCAACTGAACGATCATTGATTGAAAATTATTGTGTTCAGCTACAATAATGGATTATTTATGGATGACAATGTACCATGTCACTACCACAATTGTTTGCGATTGGTTTGAAGAACATTATGGACAAATCAGCGAATAATTTGTACCAGATCGCTGAAATGAATCCCATCGAACATTTATGGGCATAATCGGAGGCCTGTTCGGGCACAAATCCTGCACTGGCAACACGTCCGCAATTATGGACGGCTATTGATCTGAATGAGGCTCAATATTTCTCAGGGACTTACCAACTTTTTGATCAGGTTTCGTCTAGTTCCTTCACTTCGCCGGGCAAAGAAGGTCAGAAACAATATTACGAGGTATCCAATGTTTGTCACCTCAGTATAACCTTGATGAGAGGTTTTTAAAATTGCTTATCTTTGCTTCTATGAGAGCGGATGTGAGGATTGCATGTCTAATAAAACAAACATATCTTAAAACAGCACATTTAATTACAATTAGATTATCAGAGGTGAATATGGGACACAAATGAAATAGTGATTACAAATAATTTTAAATTGTAAAATTTGCGCTTGTTGAATTCATAGACACTAGTGTAATTTCCTGCCCAACAAATAGCATGCCGTCCTGTTGATATTACATTTAGTAGCGGCTGTCTTTATTTGCAGTCTCGCGTCCTTATCGGCGGTGCTCAGGGTTGGACGGTGACCCGACTAATAATCATCGATAATTTTGTCGTACTGACCCGACACAGCTGGGAGACGAACACGCCCGGCCACTAAAGCAGAGGTGCAGCCTGTTTCCCTTGGTGCACCGCTGAGTTCCCGGTGCACATTTAGCTCATCTCCAAATGAACGCATGATCATCATTGCCCCTCGCGCGCAATCCTTTCTTCTTCTTCTTGTCAATCCTGCCCTTGCATACAGATTTAAACTAACGACTACACTCACTTTCATCACTTCATCACACATGTCGAGAGACCAGTCGAGAATTTAGAACTTGTACGAACTGGGGCAGTGAGCCGGTGGAGATCCTGAGAGAACCCACACACTGACATGTAGGTCGGCGCCGCATCTCACCATCATGTTGGGTAGATAACCGCCACCTTCCGGATGAAACATGCACCTACCCTTACGGTACTAATGACCACCGCAGATGGGGCGCCCAGAAACACAAAATAACCAACCAGTCAAACCTAGGAGATGGATTTTCGACTTTGTAGTATTTGATGGTGTCCGACTGCAGCGCGTTCTTTTGTCGGCAGGTGGCGCAGCGGCTACCTCGTCATCCGGAGCCGCGCCCCACGCCGCGCCCCAGCTACTGGCACCAGGCGGGCAACGAGCCACTCATGGGCAAGACCTGGGCCAGCTGGCGAAGACGCGGCGCGCTGTGCCTCGGCGCGAGGCGATCGTCTCCGTGCACCAGGGCCTGCGCCTCACGTTCGGACACGCTCAACCAGGTGCGCCCCGTGCTCTCAACGCGCCATACATGTGCCGTTTTACGTCTCTATACGGGTAGAGTCAAGTTGTGTGATACGAGAGAAAAGCGGCGAATTTTCGCTGAAAACTCTTATTATAGGGCCCTGGTAACGAAAGTGTTCAAAATCCAGTTCCTAAATTTGAAAAAATCCTTCAACATGTGGTGTAGCCAGAAACCATGTTTTCTTGGTCCTTGATACCGAAAACTTAATGGTAACTCGTCCGTCTATGAGCAACGCTAGCTGCTAAACCGTTCAGCCGATTTTCTCCAAATTGATATTCCCAATAGATAAGGTTAATGTCACGGCCCATTGAACTTGAAATCGATATTTTGATTTTGGGGTATTTGTATAAGTCCCTGGACATTTCAAAATATTCATAAAAAGCTCCATCGTTTTGATTAAATTTTGTTATTGGATAGTGTGAAAAACGTTTAAGAGAATGGTGCAGGTCTCATTTTTAAAAACTCTGATTTTCGAAAATTGCAAAAATTCAAATTTGTTTCAGCGTCTTCTACAAATACAATTATTAGATAGAGATTTTTCCTTCATGAAATCTGTTTCTTAAAGATATATTTGGAAATAAGGTCGTGTCAATTTGTCGAAAATTTGAGTACTTTCGCTAATTGTGCATGAAAGTACGGGCGAGAAGCACGTGCTGTTTGCACACTAGTCTGTGGCCAGGGGAGTGGGAGATCACATAAAACAGATGCTTGCGACAGCTATGACAGTAGTACAGTGAGCCTCATTAGCACGTACTCAGTGATCACGAATTTCACACAACGCGAATAAAATGTGTGCGCGGAAGGAAATAGTAATATGGATACATATACTTTTGTTGGTTAGAAAACACTAATACAGTTTCATAGTAGTATAATATTGTCGAACTGTTACAAAGCGAAAGTATGTGATTCTAGGCACACTAGTTCAGCATAGGCACCATGCTTTTCAATGTACTTGGTCCATCACAGCACCAGCTTCATGATACTCCCAGAAAAGGATTTTCGAAAGAACAAGCTATGAATGCACTGCTTCCTAACCTTTAGGTTGGTAGCAAATCTCTGGCTTCATAAAGCATCTTAAGTTGACCGAACAGTTCGTAAGTGAGAGTTAAAGAAAATGCTCTAATGCGCGATTAATTTAAGCTTTGCGAGTTGTTTTGGCAACAATGATTCGTAGCTCCGGTGAAGTCGACCAAATCACAGCTTCAAGGAGGCCGAAATGAATATTTTGTCACGCATTAGTGAAAAGCTTTACAAAAAAATCAACAAAATCAGGGTTTTGATGCAGGTTGAGTAAATTATAATTTGCACAAAATGTTAGAAAACCTAAATGTGTTCATTATATTTACCAGGCAGCCGTCCTAACAAGATATTTTTGTTCACAGGCCGATAATGGCAGCTGGTCTCAGAGGACTGGGTATGCAACCTGTGACATGCTGGGGCTATTGGACCCAACTCAGTAGAATGGTATATAACTAACCTTGCAGCTGCCAGAGCAGGTCTAATTCTTGTAAGTGGAATGTGCTCAGTGAAATTAACCTTTCTAAATACATATCTTTACTTACTAATGTTTAATAAAATGTGGCTTGAATGATTGTAGGTACTCATGTCTGGGAAAATACAAACATATGTCAGTTATTTTCAGATTAGTTGCTACCACATTTTATTTTTCTTTAAAAATAGTAATTGAATTTACTGATAGAAGAGATTAAAATCACAAGATTTTCTTGTTAAACATAATGTACACCTAATAAACCGTTTTAGAAATGATTACGTACGTTTTAAATATGTGTAGGAGAGTGGTATCTCAGGATATTTGAAGACAATCAAACATATCTTTACGACAGAATATTTTATTACATTAAAATGCACTTTGAGTGCACACACAACACAACGCGAATCAATTGGCCCTTCATCAGGTAGTCTGAAATGATCCTGCAAATTTAACAAAATTGTTTCGGTACTAATTAAATTTAAATTGAAAATGCAAAAGAAAATATAAGATTTAAAGTTATAAAGGATTAGCCATAAACAAACGTTTAAAATAGTTGCTGCAGTAATAATGAGTCGGTGTTGCACTGAGCGCTGCCGTCTCGATTCTAGGGAATTCTCTGAGTTGGACAATCATCAATTCGCTCGCCGAAAATTGTGTTCGAGGTTTGTCGTGCCTACTGTGTCAGTTGTCTCTCTCTCACTTTCGGTGAATATTTATTCATAGGTTAATCAATTAACAGATTACTCTTTGTATTGTGATCTGTATTTTGTATATTTACCATACACAATTCTTTGCGCAAAAAAACTATAAATGATGCAAATGGACTCCATATTATCACTTTTTGGAACTTCGATTTAACGAGGTGGGGCATAGTCCTAATTACCTCGAATGTTAGGTCTACTTATTAGGAATTTAAGAAACTTGAATTACCTGCAAGAATATATTTTAAAACCATTTTCTATTGCAGGTAAATATCAACCCTGCATATCAAGTGCTGAACTTGAGTATTGCCTATCAAAAGTGGGTGTGAAGGCCTAGAAGCAGAGACATTCAAAAGTCAAAATTATCACAGGATGCTGCTAAGCTATTGCTCAGAATTGAGCATCATGTAACCAGGGAAGCTTCAGAATGACCAATACCTACCCTAAATCTATTATTACTATCAGTGATAAAGAATTGCCTAAGTATTTTACAAAACGTTTTCAGCTGATGAATATCTTAGAGCAATCAGAGAGGATTAAGTTCGAGCAATCTCCGAGCAGAGAAGAAGATATTGGCGCTTTAAAAACAGAGGAGAAAGAAAATAAAATTCATGTATCATATTTTAAATAAGTAGAAAATACAATGTACTACTATAGTATTTTATTTCCAAAATATGTGAAGATATGATATACAGTGTATTATTATTATTTGTGTTATTATTATTATTATTATTATTATTATTATTATTATTATTATTATTATTATTATTATTATTATTATTATTATTATTTATTATTATTATTATTATTATTATTATTATTATTATTATTATTATTATTTTTTATTATTATTATTATTATTATTATTATTATTATTATTATTATTATTATTATTATTATTATTATTATTTTATTATTATTATTATTATTATTATTATTATTATTATTATTTATTATTTTTTATTATTATTATTATTATTATTATTATTATTATTATTATTATTATTTTT